>PVHP010026324.1:0-24533 GCA_004024765.1 Zapus hudsonius
CAGACTTTTCTAGAGTCGGGGATGTGGGCCATCTCACTCTTGAAGGTTTTTTCCATTCTTGGAAGTTGAAATGATTTGGCTTTATTGTCTTCATTTTAATAGCATGGTTTTATTCTCAACCATAATACTTCTCAGAAATCTTTTGATTCTGAAATTCATTAAAGTCTGCATGCACCTAAAAATGCCTAGTTTGGCCATGATATTATCTACCAAGCACAAAACTTAAATTGGGCCTGGCCAGGACCTCTGTTCTAGGCATGATTAATGCGACTTCCACCGCATCCCCACTTCCTCTCTGAGGACTGATGCGAAAACCAAGCCTCCCCTGAAGCCTAAATAAACAGAAACTTTCTTCCCTCCTTCCACTTTTAAACATCCTTGTTTTTTATAAATGGATTGATTAAAAGCATATTTTAATAATGCTTAAAGTGATGTCTTTAACTTAACCCAAATAAAATAGCAACCTCCTCCAACTCCTAGTTATGCTCTTCTCTTCCAAAAGCTACTAACCAACCAGCCAGTCTGAATGAAACCTGCTTTGCGTGGAGGTGGAATTAGAAGGTACAGCTGAGTAAGGCTTGAATCTCAGGGTATTTCATTTAATCGGGTTCAGAGGTGTGATTAAAACAGCTCTGTTTTGGCTGAATCCTAGGCTCTCCAGGGTCCCCTGTCACAAGGACTGATCCAGACGACCCATGGAGGAGGTTATCCAGCGGGGTGGGGAGGGGAATTGGGGAACACAACTCATTGTTGGCCCACTAAATGTTGTAACTCATTATGGACAATAAAAAAATTTATAAAAATAAAACAGCTCTGTTCATCAGACTGGGACTCCATGGCATGTTTCCTTTATTTTCTTTGTGTGAGAGGTTTTATTCATGTCATTCATTAACAATTATGATTGTTCCAAAGCCCACTCTCCTCTTTAGTTGCTCTGTATTTCTTCAAATATGTATCACAAAAGATAGCAATAAAAAAAACAAAAAAATGAATAAAAAAATAAAATTAAATTAAAAAAAAAAGATAGCAACGTGTAGCCTGATGGACAGGAGAATCTTCATGTTTCATACCAGACCACCATGCATGAAAACTTTCAGTCTGATTTTATTGTCTAATCAATAAACTGAAAGCTTTATGTTCTGATGGAAAAAAATGGTCTTTCTCACACTTCTAAAGGGAACATGGGTGCTCCTGTGAAAGTGAGATTAAATCTGGCCAACACTCCATCACACCGCTGTCAATACAAAATCAGTTTTCCTCCACTCAAATTCAGACTTGGACCCCACTGCAAGATTGAGCCCAGAGACATTTTATCTGAAAAGGAATCTTTAAGAGGATATTAAGTGTCTTCCCAATTATCCATCTATCTGCACTTGCCTTAGGCAGTTTGGATAGTCAAGAGAAGTATCATTTCCACATGACAGATAGGAGCAGAGGCATTCCCCTTAGTTCACTTCTCGCGCCTGCTTTTCAGTCTAGTATAAAATGATTGAAACATATACTATTACTAAGAAAAGAGGACACAGGAACAGTGGATCCCAAGCTGGTATGTCTTTGTCTTTAAATTTCATTTTTTTTGCATAACTAGCCCCCTAAGCTGCAGCTACATACAATGAGCCTGAATCCTACGTGGTACCTAAAGTTGGAACCCTTTATGGTTACAAAATCTAATATTGGAAAAAATGTAATAAAGAAAGAAAATTGAATCTCCTGTTTTACTTCTAGGGATTGGAGATTTTTCCAATTTCAAAATGTGATTTAAAGAAAAACAAATGAAAACATATTGAAAGCTTTCTGAACAAGCAGCTTGAATGTTAGGGGGACTTTGAAGCTTAGAATAGGAATAAGTCAAAATGAATGTCGGGGGGCTGGAGAGATGGCTCAGCGGTTAAGGCACTTGCTTCCAGTGCCTAAGGCCCCTGGTTCAATTCCCCAGGAGCCACATAAGCCAGACCCACAAGGTGGTGGCCCTGGTTCTCTCTCTCTCTCTCTCTCTCTCTCTCTCTCTCTCTCTCTCTCTCTCTCTCTCTCTCTCTCTCTCTCTCTGCTGGAAAATGAATAAATGAAATATAAAAAAAAAAGAATGTCGGATTTTGATTCAGAGAGGGCTTGGACTTGCCTTCTTTACAGCAGTCTAAGTTTAAATAAGGACTGGAAATAAAACGAAATATTTGTGGTTCAAATTGATTCATTATGAGAATTCTACTCAAATATACAATAAATTCCCCTACCAAAAAAAAAATCTTCATTCTTCTCTTCGTGTCTTCCATTGAACAAATTCAGCTGCCTCAGTTTCCCCTTTACTTCTATAAAGAAACTATTTTTTTGTCTTTTTGCAATTCTAGGGATTGAACCCAGGGCCTTTTGCACACTAGGGAAGTGATCCACCATTGAGCTACAGCCCGATCCCTTCTTTCTATAAAGAACCCCTGAACGCCTCTTTGAAGACACTCACCCAAGCTTTCTGCGGCCTTCACACACGTTTTCCTCCCAAAACTAGGGTGCATCTCACAGTTCACGAAATGCTAAATGCAAGTTTAAGCTTTTAAGCATTTTACAAGAAATGTCTAACCCTCAACAAACCTACCTGAAGAAGATACAAATGGTCAAAAAAAAAAAAAAACCCCAAAAACTTGATTTCAACCTTTGTTTTTGGGTCCCCACCATCATATGGAAATTCAAACCAAGCATTTTCCGTTCACACCGTTGGCACTGATTTTTTAAGGCTTAAATTTCAGGGTTTCAAAAAATAAGACTCTTGTGCCAGCTTGTCCCATGGCAAGGAGAAAAGCAAATGAAACCACAGAGACGTGCCAGTTTTAATTTGATTTCCGGCTCAGCAACCCAACCCTGGTAGGAAAATAAAACCCAAAACCCAAATCTCTCCTGTAGTCACAAAAAAAAAATTGCTTTCTACCCCCCCCAAAAAAGTCATCCAAATGCAACCAGTAGATGTAATAATCTTCTCAGAAGGAAGGCTACAGAGTACTGTGTTTGTGATGGCAGACATACATCCTTGGTGGCAACTGAGCTTTGATTAGGAATATAAGACTCTAGACCTGAAGACAGAACTGGGATTTAATTGAATGTAACAGCCTTTGGGTAGAAATGCTTTTACTTCCACCCTCTGCTTCCATAATTGATTTAACATGCATTGGATGAGCGCTGGAAGTCCTGAATGCTGTGAACATAGTTTGTTTTAACCAACACAGAAATGTAAAGCTGTTGGGTCCAAAGCATACAGGACCTAGGGAAAAAAATTAAGGAAAAATAATAAAAGATTTATCCTGCCTTTGGGGCAGGATAAAAGATGTGTGCTAATTTCTAAATAATAGGGTCTTTTCATTTTATATGCAAATATTTTCTTCACAAAAATTCTAAGAAGTAAACTAAGAACATATGACCGGATTTCTCATGCACAGTGTTTACATGAAGGAACAAGGAAAGAGCAATGTTAGTAACAGAAAAATGGCTCTTGGGTGAGTTCTGATGAGTTGATTTGAGCTATTTAATAATCCGAGACCTTGATCCCACTCTGAGCATGTTTCTTGTTTAATCCCCTTTCCTGTTATCCGCTTATTTATACCCTCAGAAAATAGGATAAAGGTGATTCTAATGGTCAAAGTGAAGGTTTGAGCATCATTAGATAAGGAGTTATATAATAAACCAATGGGGATTGCACAAGCGAAGACCCGGAATTTTCCAGAACACTCACTCTTCTACTGTTGTTATCTGTTCTTCAAAACTGGGTCACTTTTTTTAATATTTTATTTATTCATCTTCAAGCAGAGAGAAAGAGAAAGAGAGAGAGAGAGAGAGAGAGAGAGCACCAGGGCCACCACCTTGTGGGTCTGGCTTATGTGGGTCCTGGGGAATTGAACCCAGGGCCTTAGGCACTGGAGGCAAGTGCCTTAACTGCTGAGCTATCTCTCTAGCCCTGGGTCACTTTTCATATAAACAAAATAAACTGAAAATTTAAAAAACCCAGATTAATGTTAAAAATATTTAATTTATCTCAATTAATCTATTATGAACTCTTTTATGTTGACCTAAAGTTCCTTGTCCAGTGGCTTTAAGATAATGTATTGTCTCTGATTTTAAAATACTTATATACGTGTCATCATCGAAATTCAACATATATTAAGATTGTCCTGTGAGCATTATTCTTTTATTCCCTTTTTAATGTTTTGTTTTCTCTTTTAACTATATTCATTGTGCACAATTATGCATTTCGGTATTACATTTTCACACATGTATACTATATACTTTGATAATATTTACCTCTCCTTGCCTTATATTCAAAATGGATCAAATATTTAAATGTGAAACCTGGTATAGGATATAGATATAGGCAAGCACTTCTTGAAAAGGACTCCGGTCCTTCAGTAAATAATTCCAAGAATTGAAAGATGGGTTTGTGACCGTTTCAGACACGCTCCATGACCCCCTCCCCTTGAGTGGGAGGTGTCCAGCCAGAGCTCAAAACCCAGGCTCTAAAACTGATTGGTCAGGTGTGAACCAACCACCTGTCTCCCTGCTCACCTGAGGAAGGACACACTCACTGACCAGGTAATTCTGTCTCTTCCTCACCCACATGGTGTCCTAGAAGAAGGACCCCTGACTCTCTAGGGACCGGAAAGGTCTCCCCAGCCCCAGACACAGGCTTCCCACGAGCCTTTTCTTCTCATGATCTTTCCTGTTCCTGCTTGTTTAGCTGAACAGCACAGATTTTGTTAAAACCTCTCCCATCTGTTCTCCCCACACTGGTGGCTGGACATGGCGGTTGGGCTGCTCCCCATCCCATTCCCAACTCCTCTGAACTGACTCCAATCTAGAATAAAAGTGTGGGATAAGAAAATACTCTGTCAAAATTGTCCAATCCTTTGCCATTCTGAGCCAAGAACTCTGGGGAGGTACAGCGGTGAAGCCCCCGGTGTTCACCCGCTGTGCCCACTCCCCGCTACAGGTTTACCTGAAATTTAAAAGCTTCTGCCCAGCAAAGGAAACCTTTAACAGACTGAAGAGGCAGCCTACAGAATGGAGAAATTATTCCTAGCTATGCATCCGGCAGGAGACTGATGTCTACAATACATAGTTCTTTTATCTTAAAGAATCCCAGATATCATATAATTTCCTTCAAAAGATTTTAGTATGCATCTCTAAGAGTTAAAAAAACAGTGACAATTTCTCCCTTGAAACTTTTCATAATAAGGTATTTTAGTTTCATTATATTTATTTATTTAAGAGCGATAGACAAAAGTAGGAGCATGCCAAGGTCTCTTGCTGCTGCACAAATTGTAGATGCATCTGGATTTATGTGGATACTGGGGAATCAAACTCAGGCCACCAGACTCTGCAAGCAAGTGTCTTTAACTGTGGAGCCACCACTCAAGCCCATAAGAAAATATTTTAAACATACATATCAATTTAAAAATTGCTGTTCACTTCGGCAGCACATACACTAAAATAGTGCAAACTAACCCAGGTGTGGTTTCATCCCAGCACTCAGGACGCTGAGACAGGTGAATCACTACATTGAGTTCAAGGCCAGCCTGGGCTCTAAAGCAAGTTCCAGATCAGCCTGGATTAAAGGGAGACCTGGTCTCAAAACCAAAAATAAAACTAAAAAATAGAGAAAAGTTTAAAATAAAAATAGTAGGAATTAGAACGGCTACAACTTAATGTGCACTGAGGTTAATTATATTCATCTAATTTATTTAATCAAGTAGCGTTACTTATGTAAACTACTTTAAGATAATAAATTGGATAGGATTCGTATATCTGTATTTCCTTATACTTAGTACATCTTGGTATCTCTATGTTAATCTCATTTATTATACAAGAAATCATGTGACAAGATGACGTAAGAGGAAAATGGAAGAATGTAAGGGGCAAGGTACCTAGGAGTTGGAATTTTTCAACTTCAGTATCAATTTGCTCTGTAATTATATCATGATATCTGTATCGCTCTTTGAAAGCTGGAAGACAGCAGCTAATTTTTTAATTAATTTTTGAATGAAAATTGAAATTTACAATTTTTGAAAGCGAAAAGGATGGTTAAACAAAACAACCTGACAACAAAGATCACAGTGAAATTACAAAAAAAATTATAGATGATTTGGGACTTGATTTTTGTATGGGAGCTGGCTGTTTTCCTTTTCATTCTGGCAGCTTTCCTTTGGTCTAATGTTTTAATGACAGGAGCAGTGTGAGACACACACACACACACACACACACACACACACACACACACACACACACACCTGAGTTAAAGGAAGAGAAGGCCTAGCTCCATCAGGGTTATGGAAAGCATGGTGCTCTACTGGCACGAGGCAGACAAAATTGGAAGGATCAAAGAACAAAACCACCACAATGAAAAACCTGTGCTTTGAACACTGAAGTCAAGGTCTCTGGTCATTGGAGGTCAATGGGTGTTTGTGTCTGGAGAGCAGAGACAGTCTACAAAAACCACCTTGATTTGCCTAGTTGGCCCGCGAGGTGGCTTGTCTTGCTTCCAAGACTCCATGAAGCACTCATTATCCCCACCTAGTATGTTTCCCCAATTTCCTAAAGGTTAATGACTCCAGTTTAGCTTTGGTTGTAAAGAGGAAGGAGAAGCCAGAGGCAGCCTTTCCTGATGCCTCCCCATCTCTGCCTATTTATACTTGCTGCTACAGAGCAGAAAGGTAAAAACAGATTAGCCCATTAAATGCTATTTTTTTTTTTGCTTAAAACTCCAGAAATTAAGCTCAGGGTACACTAGGCTGTTTGAAACTACTCTTACATCTGGTGTTCCTCCAAAAATACTATTTAGCTCATAAATAGCCTGGATCTATTCATCATGAGTTGTACTCAAAACATACAAATCTCATCAGATTTTACCTGGTAATATCAGTGTATTTATTTTTACTTTCAAAACATCCCTAATGATCTGGAGTGTGTACTCCAGAATCGTATCCTTATATTTCACATATGAAGAAAATCTCCGAAATTAAAGCAGACGTTGTGTCTGGCAACTAGGGTTTTTCTTTGTGAGTTGAAATTTTGTCTGTAAAACGCAAGGACTATAATTTATCTTTATTATTGTTTGATGTGAGGAGTTCTGTGTTTACACTTGAGGAAGCAGATTTTCCATCTCTTTTCATATCTATAGTAGTCTTTTTTTAATTTTTTAAAAATATTTTATTTATTCATTTTCAAGCAGAGAGAGAGAGAGAGAGAGCACCAGGGCCACCACCTTGTGGGTCCTGGGGAATTGAACCCGGGGCCTTAGGCACTGGAGGCAAGTGCCTTAACTGCTGAGCCATTTCTCCAGCCCTCTTTTTTTAATTTTTAATAGCATATGGTCACTGTTCAAAGCCATGGATTTCATGGCTACATTCTTGTTCAAGTATATCATGCACTTGACCCTATGCAGTCACCCTGAGTCTGTCCTGTCACCTCCTCCAATTCCTGCTCCCGTATTTTCCCTTCCCAAATGAGCCTCCACTTTCATGTCATATGTGTGTGGTATATATATATATATACATTTTTCTCATCATGTGCCTAATGTGTGTATAATCTAGTTCTACATATATGAGAAAACTTGGCATTGTCTTTGACTCTGGCTTATTTTGTTCGAATTCCACCAATTTTCTTGAAAATGGCACCATTTCTTCTTCCCCCCAACTATGTGTTGTTTTCTTCTTTATTAATAAGTAAAATCTTTGCATGCACAAGTTATGTGTTTGTACCACCATTTACCACTTCCCTGCCCCCGTTCCACTGAGGGTCTTCCTAAGTGGGATTGCTGGAATGTTCCATGGGATAGAGGGCTACAAGGCGAAAAAAGTTGGGGGGAAGGGGAAGGGAGGAAAGGCCTCTGGAGAGTCACCCCACCATGGCTCTTACAATCTTTCTGGCTCTGTTGCAGTCAGCTTTCTAGTTGCTGCGCAGGAAGAACCCAAACAAAAGTGGCTTGTGGAGGAAAGGGTTTCTTTGGCTTACAGACTCGAGGGGAGACTCCATCCTGGCAGGGAAGACGATGGCGTGAGCAGAGGGGTGGACATCACCTCCGCCACAGCACTGCAAACAGCGGCAGGAAGGTGTGCCAAACACTGGCAAGGGGAAGCTGGCTTATAACCCCCAAAAGCCCGCCCCCAACAACACAGCTTCATGGAGGTTGTAAAACCCAAACTGCCATCAGCTGAGGATCGATCTATCAGAACACATTCAATTGTTTGTGGGGGACGCCTGGATCAAACCATGACAGGCTCCTCTTCTGCAAAGTTCCCTGATCCAAGATGGGTGAGTCTTAAGCCTGTTTTTGTGTTGAGCTCTTAGCAGCTTTGGGCCGTGACCCTGGCACAGGATGTGGACTCACTGAGGAGGCATCACTCTTGTTCACCTTGCCTCTTCTATGGCTTCACCTGGGCCCTCGTGGATGTCTTAGGGGTGGTTAATCTCCTGCCAGGGAGTCAGCCATCATTTCTGGTATTGTTGGTTGAAATGGGTTGTCCACAGCTCTTGCTGCCTTTTGAAAAATAAAAACAGATTCGACAGCAGAGAGTGAGATCAGTGTAAGATAAACGGGACAAGCATTGTTAATTTGGCAAGATTATGATGGGCGCAGCCTCTCTTTTTAGGCCCATAGTTACTGGGAGTTTCCCCTTGGAGTCCTGATGCTTGGTCTCCATAAAAATTTGGCTTTGGTTCCAAGTTCCAGCTATGGTTTCTGTGCCATTGAGCAGATCTCTTAGCCCATCAGAGATCCCTTGATTTCCTGCCTAGGTTGAGTGCCACTATTGCACAGGTGTGTACTTCTTACCATGCCGGTTACTATCTTATAATTTTTTTTTATATTTTATTTATTCATTTTCAAGCAGAGAGATACACACACACACAGAGAGAGAGAGAGAGAGAGAGAGAGAGAGAGAGAGAGAGAGAGAGAGAGAGAACCAGGGCCACCACCTTGTGGGTCTGGCTTATGTGGGTCCTGGGGAATTGAACCAGGGGCCTTAGGCACTGGAGGCAAGTGCCTTAAGCGCTGAGCCATCTCTCCAGCCCGCCAGTTACTATCTTGAAGTAGTGTCCCTTTCTCCCAACATAGGTGGCCAACTTATCCCGGCAGCTCATGGAACACGTTCAGGAACTAAATGGCTAACCATTTGGGAAGTGGTTTCCGTCCAGATTACTGCTGGATCCCTCATTATGTGACAACAGCCTTGTGGTGTCTTCAGCAGTAGGGTCTTATCATTTACCTCAGGCAGGTAATCAAGTGCTTTGAAAGAAGCCTGTCTTGTCACAAGGACTGATCCAGAAGACCCATGGAGGAGGTGATCCAGCGGAGTGGGGAGGGGAGGGCAGCGGGGAATTGGGGAGAACAACTCATTGTTTGCCCTCTAAATATTGTAACTTATTATGGACAATTAAGAAAAAAAAAGAAGCCTGTCTTCGCCATAGGTCTCTCTAAACAATGAAAGAAGACTGTCTTGTACATCATAGGTCTCTCTCTGATCAACAGCTCAATGTGAGTAGTAACCAATTTCTCATACTGGGAGTTACAGGCGTGATCCCAGGGTTAGGCTTCATCTCACCCTCTTTGGGGCCCCTCTTCCTAGACGAGAGCCCCGTATTCCTTTGGAGGCTTATATCTTTTAGACTGTCCATGGGTAGGGATTCTACGGTACCAGTTCACTTTGGATTTGGTTTTGTGTACATCTTCCCCCATCCTCCCATTTCCTCCCTCTTCCATCCCTATTGTCTGTCTCTTGAGTTGCATGGAAGGTTTGTTGGCAACTCAGGCTGCTCCTGGTTAGGAACCACAAATGAGGGAGAATATGTGGAATTTGTCTTTCTGTGCTTGTGTGAGTTCCATGTGGATGATCTGCTCCAAGTCCACCCATGTTGCTGCAAATTTCATTATGATGAGTAGAATTTCGTTGTGTTTATGTGGCCCAACATTGATATCCATTTGTCCAGGGATGTGTATTTGGATGGATTCCAATCTTTTATTCCAGCTATAAACATGGTTGAGCAAAGGTCTCTGTACTGAAGAGATGAGTCATTAGGGTAGATGCCCAGTAAGGGTCAGTTGGTAGCTCTATGTTCAATTTTTTTCAGGAGCCTCCGCCATGATTTCCATAGTAATTGTACAAGTTTGCACTCACACCAACAGGGTTCTTTTTTCCCCACACCCTCACTGACATGACATTTTAATCATTGTCATTCTAGAAGGAGTAAGGCGAAATCTCATCGTTGTTTTGATTTTCATTTCCCTACTGATTAAGGAAGTTGAATATTTTCTTAAGAGAGTTTTCGCCACTTGGGTTTCTTCCTTTGTGAATTCACTATTAAGTTCACTGCCCCATTTTTTGAGTAGATTGATTTTTTTTTAATTTTTATATATTTATTTGAGACAGAGAATGGGAGCACCAAGACCTTTGGACATCATTGCAAACAAGCTTTAGAAATATGCACCACTTCGTGCATCTGGCTTTCCATGGGTACTAGGGAATCAAACCTGGGTCGTTAGGCTTTGCAGGTAAATTCCTTAACCACTGAGCCATCTCTCCAGGCTTGATTTTTAATTTCTAATTTTTTTTAGTTCTTTGGAGATTATAGATATTAAGCCTCCATCTGAGGTGTAGCTGGCAAGGATTTGCTCCCAATTTGATGGGTGTCTGATGACTCTGTGTGTGGTATCTTGTCTGTAGAGAAGCTTTTTAGCTTGTCACTGTTGAATTTTGAGGGTTATTGGGGTTATATACAGGAAGTTTTTCTACACTCCTATATTGTGGAGAGGTCCTCCTATTATTTATTCCAGGTATTTAAGGGTTTCAGGTCTTATATTGAGATCTTTAATCCATTTGGATTTGATTTTTGTGGATGGTGAGAGGAGTGGCTCTAGTTTCATTTTTTTTCACATGTTTTTATCCAAATTGTCCAGCACCATTTGTTGAAGATGCCGTCTTTATGCCGTTGGGACCTTTGTCAAAGATCAAGTAACTATAGTTCCTCAAACTGAGAGCAGGGTCTTCAATTCTGTCCCCTTGGTCTGTTTTTATGTGCAGGCCATCCTGTTTCTGTTACTAAGGCTTTGTAGTTTAATAGATTAAGTTTGTGTTGCGGTCAGCTTTCTAGTTGCTGTGCAGAAAGAACCCAAGCAAAAGCAGCTTGTGGAGGAATGGGGTTATTTGGCTTACAGACTCGAGGGGAGACTCCATCCTGGCAGGGAAAACGATGGCATGAGCAGAGGGCTGGACATCACCTCCGCCACAGCACTGCAAACAGCGGCAGGAAGGTGTGCCAGACACTGGCAAGGGGGAGCTGGCTTAGAACCCCATAAGCCCACCCCCAATAACACAGCTCCATTGAGGTTGTAAAACCCAAACTGCCATCAGCTGAGGATCGATCTATCAGAACACATTCATTTGTTTGTGGGGGACACCTGGATCAAACCATGACAGTTTGGCAATGGTGATACTTCCCAAGGTGTTTCTTTTGCTTAGGATATTTGTGGATATCCAAGGTTTTCTGCCATTCCAAATGAATTTTGAGATTATTTTTATGTCTCTGCAAAGAATGATGCTGGGTTTTTATTACTATTGAGTTGAATCTGTATATTGTTTTGGTAGAATTTCCATTTTCACAATATTAATTCTACCTATCCAGGATCGTGTGAGATCTTTTCATCTTCTTATGTCCTCCTCAGTTTCTTTCTTGAGTATTTTTATGTTTTTACTATATACGTCTTTCCCTTCCTTGGTTAGTGTTATTCCAAGGTATTTGATTTTTTGTGGCTATTGAAAACAGGATAGTTTTGCTGATTTCTTTTTCTGTAAGCTTGTAACTTGCATACATAAAGGCTTTTTGTGTTAATTTTGTATCCTACTACTTTGCTGAAAGAATTTATCATGTTTAGGAGGTTTATGGTACTGTCCTTTGGGTCTGTTGTATAGAACCATATCATCTGCAAATAGGGACAGTTTGACTATTTCTTTTCTGTTTGTATTCCTTTTATGTCTTTCTCAAGTCTTATTGTTTGAGCTAGAACTTCAACCACACTGTTGAAGAGTACTGGTGAGAATGGACACCCCTGGCTTGTTCCAGATTTTCGTGGGAGCTCCTTGAGTCTTTCCACATTGAGTATGATTTGAGATCTGATGTTTTTATATGGCCTTTATTCTGTTGGGTTATAAGCCCTCCATGCCCACTGTCTCCAGTGTTTTGATCATGAAGTGAATGGTTCTGTGTTTAATTTTATTTATTTGGTAGATTACATTAATGGACTTAAGTGTGTTAAACTATCCCGACATCCATTGGATGAAGCTTTGGTGTGTTGTTGAATTCAGTTTGCAAGGATTTTGTTCAGAACTTTTGCATCTAAGTTCATCAGGGATAAAAGTCTATAGTTTTCCTTTCTTGTATTTCTGTCTAGCTTTGTTATTAGGATGATGTAGAAGGGGTGGAAAGTATTTCCTGTTTTCCAGTTATGTGAAAAAGTTTGTGAAAAAGTGGTTTCAGTTCTTCTATGAAGCTTGGTAGAATTCAGCTGAGAAACCATCAGGTCCTGGACTTTTGCTTTGGGGGAGGTTTTAGATTCCTTTTTCAATCTGGATGAAGGTAAAAAGTTTCTTTAGGAAGTTTATCTCCTCTGGGCTTGTTTTCATATTTGGTATATGTATAGGAATTCATGCATTGTATCTGGGTTCTCCAATTTTGTAAATTAGAGGTTTTGGAAGTATATTCTGATGATTCTTGCAATTTTATTGGTGTCTGTTGTGATCTCTCCCTTTTCATTTCCAATTTTGTTAATTTGAGACTTCTCCTTTCTTCTTTTGATCAAATTTGCCAAGGTTTTTCAATCTCGTCTGTTTTTTCAAAGAAATAGCTCTTCGTTTCATTTCTTTTTTCAATTGTTTTCTTAGTTTCCAATTCATTGATCTCTGCTCAGATCTTAATTAGTTCTTTCCATCTGAAACATCTAGGGGTGGATTGTTCTTGTTTTTCCAGTGACTTTAGGTGGGTATTTGAGATCTCTCAGTCTTTGCTATGAAGTCATTCAGCGCCATAAAATTTCCCTTTATGACTGCCTTCATTGTGTCCCATAAGTTTTGGTATAAGTTTTGGTATGTTGTGTTTTATTATCATTGAGTTCCTTTTTTATTTCTTAAACAACCCACTCATTGCTTCATAGCATTTTGTTCAGTCTCCAGGAGTTCATGTAGTTTCTGTTGTTTTTCTTATGGTTAATTTCTAGCTTTATTGCCTTGTAATCTCTCTCTCTCTCTCTCTCTTTCTCTCTCTCTCTCTCTCTCTCTCTCTCTCTGTCTGCCTCTTTCTCTCAAATAAATAAATAAAATATTTTTTTAAAAAGAATGGAATGTTGATAGACTTACTTTTGTGCAGGAAACCACAGCTGTTTTGAGTACATGAGTGTAATGGCAGTGTTGTGTCCAGAAAATACAACATTCCTCTGCATCCTTCAGCTCTTAATATTCTTTCTTCTGACTCTTACATGATGTCTCCTCAGTATCTATGTATCTATCTATGTATCTATGTATGTATCTATGTATCTATCTATGTATCTATGTATTTCAGTATCTATGTCCCATTACTTATTCCCAGCAAATATGAGGTATTGAATAACTTTTTTTCAATGGAATGAGACCATAAGTACAAAATTAGAAATACATTTATTATTTTTCTTGGAAGATTTTTTTTTAC
The DNA here is from genome assembly GCA_004024765.1 of Zapus hudsonius. NCBI lineage: Eukaryota > Metazoa > Chordata > Mammalia > Rodentia > Dipodidae > Zapus > Zapus hudsonius. The sequence goes on from PVHP010026324.1 coordinate 13,708, forward strand.
ATATAATAAAACTGAGCCACTTTTAAGACCAACATGTATCACAGGCAAACACTCAGACCAGAAGACATTAGTAAGGGCTTATATTTTTTTAATGAAATTTAAATTTCTCCCAAATTAGAATGCTTTTCTTTTATGTGACAGGTTGTTACTTCAGCCAAATCCCTAGAGAGGTCTGGAAAGTTCAGAAAATGCTTTCTTCATTGAATCTTAATATTTTTTATTAGATTACCAGGCAAGGGAAGAAAACAGGTTATTTTAGACTTTGGTGGGTCAGCACATTTGGATTTCTGCAGGATTGAGGAAATTTTAGGAAACTATCCATTCTCATGATCAAGAAAGGTGTATGTACCTTATATCATCTTTTATTTTCACATAAAATGCAAAGACATTTTTAGAGTTGGATATCTGTTACCTACACACATTCCAAATGCTGTTAAATAAGGTAATTTTCCCTCTTGTTCAGTACAAAAAGGCATTTTCATTCAGTAGCTTGGAACTTGGGGATTTTGTTTTAAATTTTCTTTTGTAAGAGGACTCCACTTTCCTATATAATTCATTCCTGAAAATGGTTTCAAAGTCAAGCATTTGATATTTGATCAGTTGAATATATATAGCATATTTATATGATTAAATATAGATGATTATATAGATGATTGTATATTAATATTATATAACATATTATATAATTAACATAATATGTACATATTCTATATATATATATGATTTTGTGTGTGAGTGTTAGTAATAGTTCTATTCTCAAAGCATAAAAAAATTAAAACTCACAGATTAAGGTTCCTATAATGTCTGCTTTCCACTCGCACAGACACAGATGAGGGGTGGTTGAGGCTGTGAGGTGGGTGAGCTGGGGTGGAGGTAGAGAAGGAAGACAGCGGGCAGAGCCTCCATGGTCCCAAAGTCTGTGGGTTTTGAGCACTGCCTTTGCACAGAGCATTCTCTCCCCCTCCTGAGAGCCACAGTAGGTGAGGTAGTATCTCTTAACCCTGCTAAACAGTCTGATGAGTCCCAGGGCCTTCTTTTAACGTTATTCAGAATGTTTTTCCTCCAACCCAGAGCTAAGCTTAAACATCATTGCCATAGAGAAGCCTGCTTTAATTATGCAATTTACTGTAGTCTCCCATCTGTTCTCCATCATACTAACTTGTTTTAATTTTCTGTATATCACTCAATATTTATATTTGCTTGTAGAAAAACACATGCTTTTTAAATTTCACTGTTAAGAACATTAAGAGATAAGTCAAAGTCTTGGAGAAAATATTTGCAAAACGCACATGTTATGAAGAATTTCTATTGAAAAATATACATTAAAATATCATGTAACAACTCAAAAAATATAAAGAGTTATAAATGCCTAACAAACAAGCAAAGGATATAGATGCCAGGTGCCAGTAAGAACATGAAAATTTGTTTAATATAATGTAGTCCTTAGGAACATGCAATTTGAAACTGAGATGCCATGAACACTTACGAAAATGACTAAAATTGGACAGTTTAACAATAGGCCACTGAAGATACAGAACCATTGGAACTCTTACACATGACGGATGAAAAATGAGAAATAGTGCAAAATCACTTTGGAAATCAACTCAGTCTCTTATGAAATTAAATACAAATTTCCATATGACCCCAAGGTCCCACTTGTAGGTAATCACAACAGCATATGTCTATCCACAAAACGGTATTTGAAAGCTGGGCACGGTGGTGCACTCCTTTAATCCCAGCACTCGGGAGGCATGAATTCAAGGCCAACCTGAGACTACAGAGCGAATTCCAGGTCAGCCTGAGCTACCGTGAGACCCTACGTCGGAAAAAACAAAACAAAATGGAAAAAAGTACTTGAATGTTCACAGAAGCTTGCTTTACAACATGCACAGAGTGAGGACAACCCAAGTATGCAGAGCATTGCCTGGTGAACAGATTGATGAACTGTAACGCATCTAAACGGCTAATCCCTAGTCAGCAGTTTAAAACATCTACTGGGATTTAAAAAAATATCACAGAATCAGGTCAGTGCTGCCAGAGCAGAGAATAGCAGAAGTTGTGTAAAGACCTTCTGGGAGAAACACAAATCTCTTAAATCTTGATTATGGTAGAGGTTCTATGACTTATAGATTTACCTAAACTCATTTAATTGTATTTTGTCAAAGATGAATTTACTGTGTGTGAATTCCACATTAACAAAATTTAAAAAGAGTCACAATGAAAATTGGTTAAATGAACCAAAATCATACACTTGTAAAAACTAAGACAATGCTAGGCTATCCATGGTCCCCTGTCACAAGGACTGATCCAGACGACCCATGGAGGAGGTTATCCAGCGGATTGGGGAGGGGAGGGCAGTGGGGAATTGGGGAGAACAACTCATTGTTTGCCCACTAAATATTTTAACTCATTATGGACAATAAAAAAAACTAAGACAATGTATTTGATAGAATATGTAACCAAAATATTTGCTAACAGTATAGAATTTCATAGCTATAGATTAATATTATGAGAAATGTACTTACTTATAGTGAACATTTTTTTCAAAACACAGAAACTATATCTGGTCATATCATATAGAAATGGTTCCATGAGGCCGGGTGTGGTGGCACACGCCTTTAATCCCAGCACTCGGGAGGCAGAGGTAGGAGGATTGCTGTGAGTTCAAGGCCACCCTGAGACTACATAGTGAATTCCAGGTCAGCCTGGGCTAGAGCGAGACCCCACCTCGAAAAACCAAAGAAAAAAAGAAATGGTTCCATGAAAATATGACCACAAAATAAGGACAATGACTTTTACATGTAGCCTGAAAAATGATGTCACCACCTTGCATGACTTTCACAGGGCTTTTCTCAAGCTGTCATCTTTTTAATGCATGAGATTAATTCTTAATCTCAGTCTCTCTTAATGCACTGAGATTAATTCTTAATCTCAGTCTCTCTTAATGCAATGAGATTAATTCTTAATCTCAGTCTCTCTTAATGCATGAGATTAATTCTTAATCTCAGTCTCTCTTAATGCATGAGATTAATTCTTAATCTCAGTCTCTCTTAATGCAATGAGATTAATTCTTAAACTCAGTCTCTCTTAATGCATGAGATTAATTCTTAATCTCAGTCTCTCTTAATGCAATGAGATTAATTCTTAATCTCAGTCTCTCTTAATGCATGAGATTAATTCTTAATCTCAGTCTCTCTTAATGCATGAGATTAATTCTTAATCTCAGTCTCTCTTAATGCAATGAGATTAATTCTTAATCTCAGTCTCTCTTAATGCAATGAGATTAATTCTTAAACTCAGTCTCTCTTAATGCATGAGATTAATTCTTAATCTCAGTCTCTCTTAATGCAATGAGATTAATTCTTAATCTCAGTCTCTCTTAATGCAATGAGATTAATTCTTAATCTCAGTCTCTCTTAATGCAATGAGATTAATTTTTAATCTCAGTCTCTCTGATGGTCATCTATTATCACTTTCCAGATGGATTAGTGACTTCTGTTTTGTCAGTTGATTTTTCAAAAAAAAATATTTCACTTATCAATCTACGAGGAGCCTTTCAAAACCACAGAATAAAATGAAGACTCAGAGAGATTAAACTCTCTGCCTGTTGATCCATTGAAATGTACACATCACTTAGAGGAATGGCTCTTCGGGCCACTTACTTCTTCAGATCACTTCCTGTCCATGGAAGGCTTCCCTTCAGTGTGGAAAACCTTTTCCTTCCCAGCTCCTAAAATCTTACGCCTGTTGATCATTCCTAAATGTATGAATGTGTGCTTGAAGTATCATTCTTAGTACATTTGCCTAACCTCCCAAAACACACATTCCCCCTGTCATGGTTTGATCCAGGCGTCCCCCACAAACAATTGAATGTGTTCTGATAGCTCGATCCTCAGCTGATGGCAGTTTGGGTTTTACAACCTTGATGAAACTGTGTTGTTGGGGGTGGGCTTATGGGGTTATAAGCCAGCTTCCCCTTGGCAGCGTTTGGCACACCTTCCTGCCGCTGTTTGCAGTGCTGTGGCAGAGGTGATGTCCACCCCTCTGCTCATGCCATCGTTTTCCCTGCCAGGATGGAGTCTCCCCTCGAGTCCGTAAGCCAAATAAACCCATTCCTCCACAAGCCGCCTTTGCTTGGGTTCTTTCTGTGCAGCAACAAGAAAGCTGACTTGCAACACCCCCTCATTTAAACCAACATGAGTGTTGTGGTCAGCTTTCTAGTTGCTGCGCAGAAAGAACCCAAGCAAAAGCAGCTTGTAGAGGAATGGGTTTATTTGGCCTACGGACTCGAGGGGAGACTCCATCCTGGCAGGGAAAACGATGGCATGAGCAGAGGGCTGGACATCACCTCTGCCACAGCACTGTTTGTGGAGGAATGGGTTTATTTGGCTTACAGACTCGAGAGGAGACTCCCTCCTGGCAGGGAAAACGATGGTGTGAGCAGAGGGGTGGACATCACCTCCGCCACAGCACTGCAAACAGCGGCAGGAAGGTGTGCCAAACGCTGCCAAGGGGAAGCTGGCTTATAACCCCATAAGCCCACCCCCGACAACACAGCTCCATCAAGGTTGTAAAACCCAAACTGCCATCAGCTGAGGATCCATCGCTGAGAACACTTTCATTTGTTTGTGGGGGACGCCTGGATCAAACCATGACAATGAGCTTTATTCTTTGCTACTGCATTGAACTTTTTTTTCTAAAGATTAGAGTGAAAACAGACATGTCTCAGTGTTCACAGCCTGTAAATCAAACCATAGCGCTCTTGTGTTGAGAGATTGTTTCTGAGGACATGCTCAGAATCCGTTCTTAGAAGAACGGGCTGATGTTTTACATCTGTGAAGCGCAGGAGGAAAAGGCTGTTGAGAAGGAGGAATTTGGGAGGAGGCTTTGAGAGAGGAGATCTGAGTGAGCACCTGACTCAAATCCCTCCACAGAAAGCCAGAAGGAGCGATACCTCCCTAAGTTATTGGAAACCGCTTTTTAAAAACTCACTAATTTACAATAATATTCAAAATATTATTTAAGCTAGGTGATAAAAATGGGATCTTTTAAGAAAATCAATAGTTCAGAAAAAGAAAGACGCCGTGAACCATGAGTGGCCTCTAGTAGCCTGATCCCCACTGCCCAGCAGGTGCAAGAGCAAAGGCCTCAAAGCTGGAAGCCATCGCATGGGGACAGCCATGAGGACCACGGTGGCTTCCATGGGAGCCCTGACTTTCTTCCCCATTCCTGCTGCTGTCATTTTGAGGGAAAAGCCCTGATCGGGGGCGTGCTTGCTTCTCTCCCAGCTGCACCTGGATCCCCCAGGAGCTCCAGACCCAGGGCTCCCCACAAAGCCATGAAGAGGTGAGGGTGGCCAGGCTCTTCTAAGACCACAGGCACATGTCGCCCCTGCCTTCAAGCAGAGCACGGAGCTGGTGCTGTGCCCTGCCCTTGGGAAACTTCTCAATTTATAAAAGAAAATTCAATCTAAATATGCTGTAATCTAAGGCTCTGTTGGCCAGAGTTTTGTTGAACGTGCTGCGTAGGTGTGTCAGCTCTCGATGTCCAGATCTAGTCAAGCCAGAGGCACAGATGGAGTCATTTCCTCTCCCTTGCACACTGTGTTTTCTCTCAGCAGGAAAGACAGAAAATATAGGAGAACAAGGTTGGCTTTATCCTCCGGCCTCTGCGTGCAAGTTCTTTAGAAATGACTGAATCAGCGCTGGAGAGATGGCTTAGTGGTTGAGGCATTTGCCTGAAAAGCAGAAGGACCTGAGTTCAATTTCCCCAGTTCCCACATACATCCAGCTGCACGAGGTGGTGCAGGTGTCTGGAGTTCCTTGGCAGTGTCTGGAGGCCCTGGCGCTCTCTCTCTCTCTCTCTCTCTCTCTCTCTCTCTCTCTCTCTCTCTCTCTCTCTCTCATAAATAAATAAAATATTTTTTTAAAAAAGAAATGGCTGAATCAGAAGGCTCCTCCTCCTGGGAGGTAGCATCCCCCACTGTGTCTCAGGTGGGTCTGTATTGCAACAGAGCGTCCTTGTCTGAAGAACCTTGCTGAGAACCTTGGCCCAAAGGAGACCTGAGTTGCTTGCATGTCAATGTACTTTGGACAGATGTGTGTTGTCCCAGGCCTTAGATAGCAGAGCGGTGATGCTACTTATATTAGCAAGTTGATGCAAACAGAATCATCTCGCAGTTGTGCTCAGGGTGCCTCCGCCAGCTGAAGGAAGCCCTGAGAGCTCGTGGTTTGGGAAAACTGCCATTTGTCAGTGGTTAGAAGCCACGGCTGTATTTCTGCTCTTCTTGGAATTGGATCCTTGGTTCTGTGTTAGTGAAGCCTTGAATCTCGTGGATTCAGTGGGTGAGTCTGATACCCTCTACTGACTATGATCCCAGGTCATAGTTGGTGGTGTGGCCCTGTTACTCTGACCCAGAGAGCTGTGGACCCCTGTCCCCTGATCCTGAATAATGTACTTTCGCCTATGGGCATTGTTGCCAGAGTGCCATTTTCCTGAGGATGCTGAGTTTGGGGCGTTGTCAAGAGAGGTGACAGTAGATGGTTCAATGGGGGGGTTCGGAGCATGACTGAGCAATCATTTCCTGAAGCCCCAGGTAGTCCTTGGGGTGTGATTCAAGTTTCAAGACTTCTGATTCTCTGAGGATGAGACCTGTGGGATGGGACCAAGCACTGGCTGGGAATCTTGCAGGGAGGAGGGGGTCTTGGCAATAATGTATGTTTCCAGGAGATGGGAAGCAACGGTCTAGAATGTTGGTGGCACAAAAGACATGTGTGAAACGACATGCGTGCCTGTAAGCCATGGCTGGGGAAGTTTAGACGAAGCACAGAGCTGGTTTAGGGAGGGGAGTCTGGTGGCCTCAGGAGCAAAGCCCACATCTTGGCCTCAGCAAAGAATCTGACAGTAAAGTGTATATGAATACAAGGACTGATCCAGACGACCCATGGAGGAGGTTATCCAGCGGTTTGGGGAGGGGAGGGCAGTGGGGAATTGGGGAGAACAACTCGTTGTTGGCCCACTAAATATTGTAACTCATTATGGACAATAAAATTTTTTTAAAGTATATATGAATAAATAGACCGAGTCCTTGGGGTCTCTAATTGCCTAAGGTCACAGATTCCTGACAGTCTGACCAACACTCTGGTGCCAAAGAAAGTGAGGATCAGAGGCCTTCGCTCGACCCTGAGAGCCCAGCTGGCAGAGGGGAAAGGTGGGAATCGCGAGACATGGCCAGCTGTGGTTTACTTCCACCTGTCACTTCTGTGCCCCCTTGAATGCCAGCTTCTCAGAGAGCCAGAGTGCACAGAGGAGTAGGGCTCCATCTTGAATCCCAACTCTGCCCCTTGCTCTTGCTGAGTTCACTCTGTGCCCCTCGCCTGGGAGGTGCAAAGGTCAGGGCTGGAGAATAAGCACTTCAGAAAATGGTCACGTTTCCAGAATTTTCCAGGCAAGTCATTTGCAAGAGCAAGTAAACCTTTTAAAAAGTGAGTAATGTGTTGTGTGTGCTATGTGGTCACTCCTGGCCTTTGTATCATGTTGAATTCTGTACTGTTATCAGCAAATCAGCCATACGATCAAGTCAAGATGGGAAGTCACAGGGTGAAATAATTTAATTTATTATATAAATTTTAACAGGTAACACTAATTCCTTTTTAAAACTTTTATAATTGAGCCGAGCCAGGCGTGGTGGCGCACGCCTTTAATCCCAGCCCTCGGGAGGCAGAGGTAGGAGGATCGCAGTGAGTTCGAGGCCAGCCTGAGACTACAGAGTGAATTCTAGGTCAGCCTGGGCTAGAGCGAGACCCTACCTCGAAAAACCAAAAAATAAAAAAATATATTATAGCTGGGCATGGTGGCACACGCCTTGAATCCTAGCACTCAGGAGGCAGAGGTGGGAAGATCACCATGAGTTCAAGGATACCCTGAGACTACACAGTGAATTCCAGGTCAGCCTGGGCTACAGCGAGACCCTACCTGGAAAAAAGAGATTTGAAGAAACGGGTTATAGCTGCAGCCTTAGGTTCCATCTGATTGACAAGAGTTGCAATGCACGTAAGTTCACAGCAAATACCAGGTGAGCAGGAGCAAGGACTGAGGTCCTCAAATTAAGGCCACTTTCTATGAGAGGGGAAACCATGACTTTTCTCTGTGGTTTTCTGCTTCCTCTAACTGAAATAATATAGGGACAAAGTGCTAAGAAACTGAAAAACCAATCAAATGCTTTTTCTTTTTTTCTAATTGAATTTATGTTTAACAATTACAGGCACTATGCCCCCTTCCCTGGGCCCAGGCAGCAGCAGGGGTGGTGAAGAGGCTGGGGCATGGCCCCCCAGCAGTGAGTGATTTCCAGAAAATAATAAAGGACCCTAGGGGCAGGTGGTGGTGTCCAATCCCCTAAGACACACCAAATTCCAAGACTTTATATATAGTATCTCTGTGCCTTTGAGAAAAAGCTCAAATGCTTTTTCTATGAAAATATTGTGTGGTTTTTTGGGAGAATTAAAACCTGGATAAAGTCATGAATCATGACCTGTACTAGAGTTTTGGAAATTTGAAAACCATCTGCCAATAATACATAACCCTCTTTGAGTAGGGAAAGTGAGCGAGTTCTACATATCATGGTAGTGTATGGTATGGGATGGTATGGTATGGTATAAACACCATAACTATGTTAAGCAAACTTTACCAATAATTTATGGGTAATGAGCACAGAATCAAAATGTATCTGGGTTTTTGTTTTCAATGTCAACTGTTCTATTAGTGCATTTTTTATTTAATTTTATTTTTTCTTTATTGTTCATAATGAGTTACATTGTTTAGTAGGCCAACCATGAGTTGTTATTCCCAATTTCCCATTGCCCCCCTTCCCCATCCCCAGTCATTATTTTGAATATATATAATTACTGTTTTTAAGTATCAATTTAAGGGAAGTGGAAGAAAATGAATGTCTTGAGCCCTTGATTGGCAATACCAAAGGGAAACCAAGATGTCATTCAAACCAGATGCCTGCCTGCCTGGAAGGAATGTCTTGGCCTAATGGCAACTGTGCCTATTAGCCCAGCCCCTTCGTGAGTCAACGCTCAACACGGAGAAGACCAATTGGTAATGATTGCGTTGGCTTTTCCCTGTCAAAGAAAGAAAAACTAGTCTTTCCTACAGTCTTATATAGGAAAATCAGATGTGCCTGCATCCGTTACAAATCAGAAGCTTCTATCTCTAAGTGTTTATAACAATAGCTCTTGTTATAATTAATTAAATTAAATAATTAAATAATAATAAAAAATAATTAAAATTCCCTGCTTGGGAATTTTAATCTTATGAGGAACTTTTATTTTTTTAATATATATATATATTGACCATAATGAGTTACATTATTTAGTGGGCAAACAATGAGTTGTTATCCCCAATTCCCCAATGCTCCCCCTCCCCATCCCCAATCAGCTGGATATCCTCCTCGTCTGTGGGTCGTCTGGATCAGTCCTTGTGGCAGGGGACCATGGATAGCCTAGTACTCAGCCTGGTCCTCCTGGCCCAAGTGTGTTGTCACTGAGGGGTGCCATGCCTTATGAGGAACTTTGAAAAGTTTTAAAATGCCTGATCCCATCACAACAATCTTGAGACAGATAGTTTTTGGCCTTGAACTTCAAATGAGTTCTAAAAATCTTCGAAAATTTGATAGATAAAATGGAAAGGAAATGAATTTTGTAGCAATGAATTGTAATTGTTGCAATATTGATGACTTGAAATTCCCTTCGAACCCAGTGGCTTGTTCTGGGAAGACCATCCTCAAAGGTCTCTGTTGTGGTCAGCTTCTTAGTTGCTGCGCAGAAAGAACCCAAGCAAAAGCAGCTTGTGGAGGAATGGGTTTATTTGGCTTACGGACTCGAGGGGAGACTCCATCCTGGCAGGGAAGACGATGGCATGAGCAGAGGGTGGACATCACCTCCGCCACAGCACTGGACAGAGCAACAGAAAGGTGTGCCAAATACTGGCAAGGGGGAGCTGGCTTAGAACCCCATAAGCCCGCCCCCAACAACACAGCTCCATCGAGGTTGTAAAACCCAAACTGCCATCAGCTGAGGATCGATCTATCAGAACACGTTCATTTGTTTGTGGGGGACACCTGGATCAAACCATGACAGTCTCATAAAAAGATGATGAAGAAAAAGTAGTGAAGGATCATGGTTCCAACACTGTAAGAACTGAGCTGTGGATGAGTGTTGTATCGGAGTAGGGTACTTGGTAGGGAGAATTGGGTAAGGCTGGGGAGAACTTGTTACCTTCTGGCTTCTTGAACTGGGAATGAACCTCTGGGGTTGTGCTGATGATGCTCCAGAGCCAAGCTATTTGCAACAGACTCTGCAAGTCTGAGCCATGTGGAAATGGGGTAGCGTCTCTGGAACCTCACTCTTCCACCTCCAGAGCTGGGACTCATGAGAGCACCCTTAACAATTCCACAAGCACTGTCAGCCAACCTATAAGATTACCTATGGATTTTCGTGGAAAACCCACAAGATCTTGGATAAAAATAATGTCTACCGTGACAATATGCTAGTTGTACCTGGAATACTGGTTTGCTGAGAGATAACCCTTGGAGTTACGTGGTTTTATCATCAAAGGACACATCAAAAGTTAAAGTCTCTGTTTATTTTCAGTCACAGAGATCATAGCCTATAAGTTCTACAAAAAGCAAATACAAAGAAAGACATTCAAAAAAGGCTTAATTCAGAAGACTGCAAGGTTTCTACCATGGCCAACAGAAGAGCTGGCCTTACAGGTGATAAAGTGACCCCTAAGGGGGCTGGAGAGATGGCTCAGCGGTTAAG
>PVHP010026325.1:0-24743 GCA_004024765.1 Zapus hudsonius
AAGTTATCCATCATAATAGATGGAGAAATGAAAGTATTCCATGAAACTAACCAGCTCTACAGTTACTTGAACACAAAGCCAAACCTTCAGAAGATACTTCACGAGATATCCCACGTAGATGAGACAAATATCCGACCTCAGGAAAGGAACAGAGAACAAGCAAGGTAACACCAAAGAGATAACAAAACAGCTCAGATACAAACCTCCATATTCTCTGCAACATGGCAGGGTTTAAAGCAAACCTCACAGTTATAACTTTGAATGTAAATGGACTCAACTCTCCTATAAAAAGACATAGGATCACAGGTTGGATCAGGAAAATGGACCCTACCATCTGTTGCCTTCAAGAAACACACCTTATCGTTAAAGACAGCAACCTACTGAGAATAAAAGGGTGGAAAACAATTTTCCAGGCATGTGTAAATAATAAAAAAGCGGGTGTAGCTACTCCAATATCTGACAAAATAAACTCTAAACCAACAGCAATAAAAAAGGACGATGATGGTCACTTCCTACTCATCAAGGGAACGATACAACAGGAAGACAATACTATAGTAAATATGTATGCACCAAATGCAAGGGCCCCTCAGTTCATTAAGCATAAATTACTCAAAAGCAAAGCAGATATAGGTGTCAACACCATCATAGTAGGAGACATTAACACTCTACTGCCATCACTAGACAGATCATATAAACAACAGATAAGCAGGGAAATCAAGCTGCTAAATGGCACCATTCACAAACTAGGGATAACAGACATCTAGAGAACATTCCACCCCAAGGACACAGATTACACATTCTTCTTAGCAGCGCATGGAACTTTTTCCAAAATTGACCATATACTGGGCCATAAATCATCCCTCAGCAAATTCAGAATGATCAATGTAATCCCCTGCATTATATCAGACCACAATGCATTAAAGGTAGAAATTAACAACGGTACAGGATCCAAAAATTTCAACAGATACTGGCAACTGAACAATTCGCTCCTGAACAATGAATGGGTCAAACAAGAAATCAGACAGGAAATCCAGAACTTCCTAGAAACAAATGATAATGAGGACACAACCTTTCAGAACTTGTGGGACACAATGAAGGCATTTCTAAGGGGGAAATTCATTGCACTAAATGCCTTCATAACAAAGACAGAGAGGTCTCAAATCAACCAACTATCCTCACACCTAAGGTCATTAGAACAGATGGAAAAATCCAACCCTAGGAGCTCGAGACACAAGGAAATAATTAAGATCGGAGCTGAGATTAATGAATTGGAAACAAAGAAAACAATTGAAAAAATAGACAAATCAAAGAGTTGGTTCTTTGAAAAAGTCAATAAGATCGACAAACCCCTGGCCAATTTAATCAAACGAAAAACTGAGACGGCCCAAATTAACAAAATAAAAAATGACAAGGGTGAAACCTTAAAGCAAACTTATTACTCATCCACCACGACTAAGGGAACTATGCGGAAGAGGGGGCGGAAAGATTGTGAGAGCCGTGGTGGGGGAGACTATCCAGAGGTACGGACAGGAGAAACTGGCTGATTTCTAGTCTATCCATGGTCCCCTGTCACAAGGACTGATCCAGACGACCCATGGAGGAGGTTATCCAGTTGAGGGGGGAGGGGAGGGCAGTGGGGAATTGGGGATAACAACTCATTGTTTGCCCACTAAATAAATGTTGTAACTCATTATGGACAATTAAAAAAAAAAAAAAGAAGTGACTGAATGTGTACCTCAGAGACAGTGATGTGTACTTAGAGGCCCTTTGTTCCATCCAAGCACCTTAAAGAAACTTAAACATAATTTGCTTGCTTGGAGCACAGCCATTTTGGAATCCTCTGCAATTGGTGTTGGTAGTAAGTTATCCAAACACCTGCCTGATGATGGGACATACTTGGATTGTTCCTTTTACCTGAAGATGAAATTAGTGTTCCATTCCCCTGTTGACAGTGCCCTTGGTATCTAGCAAAACAATTCCTACAAGTCTCCCAGACCAACAAGATATCCTGTCCCAAAAAGATGGAAAGTACCTAAGGAACAACACATGAGGCTACACACACACGCGCGCGCGCGCGCGCAACACACACATACATACCTACACAAACAACACATACAACACATACACACATACACATACACATAAAACATACACGTACACACATGAACATGCACACACAACACATATACCCATGCACACATACAAGAAATTTACCACTAAATTCTACAGATGACTACATGTGCATTTTTGATGAAAACCTTTGCTAGCCCTTTTCTGCATTTAAGAATTTTTTCAAAAGAAAAAAAAGTGCCTTTTCCAAAAGAATATGGTCACACAATATACACCAAAGCAAAATTTCCTTTACTTAAAGGCATGGGTATTTTCAGAGAAGCCGAGCTGTATCTCAGATATTTCCATCCTCACTCACTCACTAGACACCGAGGCTTAGGAAGGTGCCACTCTCTCCACAAGTCACTTGGTCACTTGCTCCTGAAAGGCGAAGCAGATCTGAATCCAGATCACCCATTGTCGGGCCCCATGCTCTTCTTGTAAGCCACTGGAATAGTTGTCAGTTAAAGGCCAGGAATCCTGAGGGTAAGGGGCCAGGTGGCTCAGGGTCTTCAGGATTTATATGATTCTCAGAGAATGCAGGTTAAAAGCAGCATAACGGCTTGGCAGTTGGTTGAAACACTAGTTAAACGCTCCAGCTGTTTAAGCTGCCAAGAGACAGGAGGACCCAGGGGCTGGGAGAGGGAATAGAGAAGTTCCCCAGCCAAGCTCACATTTACACGATGAGCAAAGTCCCTTTTCTCATATTGAGAGGAAGGAAAGAAGCTCCTGTTCCATGGCAAGGAAAGCAGAGCGCACTCCACACTGCCTTCCCCAGGGATCCAGAGCCAAACTCCTCCGTGTGGCCTTGCTTCAGCAACACAAGTCACACAGATGAGGTTTGCTATGCTTCTGACCCACAGGAGAGAAGCTTGGAGGGTTTAGTCAAGGTACACATGTGGAAGATAATGAGAGCTGGGCTTAGACAGCAGGGGAAGTAGCTGTACTCCTGTCATCAGCAGAACCAGAAAAGATACCTGCGCCCTGAAATCCATCATCACCTGGAAGAAGCTCTCCTTTCATCTCTCATCATGATACTCCGCAGAAATAATTATAATAACTAACATAAACATTGTTGATAACATTTGCTAAGAACATTAACTCATCCTCCTTCAGTCTTCAAAACCACCAAAGAGGAGAGAACTGGTTTTATGCTAACTTTACAGTAAAGGAGCTCCAGCCTCAGAGGGAGACTCCCAAGACCCCATTCTCTGGGTCAACAGTATCAGAGCTTCTGGTTGCTTTAGTCAATCGTTATCTGAAGGAGGGCAATCCATCCCCAGAACTGCAGCCCTGAATTGTTTGACTTCTCCCTCCCACAAAACACATGGAAACGTGTTGTCTCAGAACACAGATGTCATGTCACTTCATAAACTCTTTCAGACCAGGTAATTGATGGGCCACTGAACACCCAGGGACCTATGGTTTGTACCCTTGGGCTTTTCTAGTCAAGAACCCTATGGTATTTTTTCAGTTACCATTTTTCATGGTATCATTCCTATCATGCTTATTAAAATTAAAATTTCTGATCTATAAGTAGCCTTAAAAACTATGTAGAACAACCCTTTTATTTAACAAACAAGGAGCCAAATGCCAGTCCTCTCCCTGGCATCATCAGTAGATGTGTGGTGCCTCCTAAGACCCCACCTAAACCTTACCCAGCTCCATCAGACTTCTATCATCCATCACTGGGGAAATGAAATATTGTGTCTGGAAAAATGCCCTCTGATTCTCTGTTTTCACAAATCAGTACCAAAGAACTAATTAATCCCATGCTCTCTTTTCAACAAGGAAGAATGAGAGTTCTGATGAGAGTCACTGTGTTTGGTAACTAGTTATGACCCAGAGTACACAGGATTCCAGAGTTCCTTCCCTCCTGATTTCCTGCAGAGAATCAGATATGTTTTAACCCTGGGAATCATTGAGTTTAAAAGTCTGGGGCAAGATCATCCCTCTAAAAGATGTTAGTGTCATCAAAATGGTCACCATTAATGCTGGCACTCCTGAGTCTCTTTCCTGCGCCTCTGCCTCTGGCAGAAAAGAACTTAGCAGAAGTTACCTGGTTGCTGAGAAAAATTGACAGTATCAAAGGGGGATTAAATCTCTGACAGTTTGGAAAGATAGTGGCGTTAGATATACTTTAGTTTGGACTTGCACATAGAATGGAACTATTTTTAATTCATGTATTATTAGAGATAACATGACATTTATGCAAATACTTGTTCAAGAGCACACTGAAGGGTTTGGTGCATATAGGGGCTATTGTACATTTACATCTTGGGGTAATAGGAAGCAAGCTCATCACCTTGAAGTAAGGCTCTTTTGGAGTTGTTTGGAAATAAGAAAAGTATGAAATTAAAGACATGTGTCCATCAATCATCAGTTGTGTTATCTTTCTTTAAGTTTTCTCCAGCTGGGTCTAAATGTTTAGGTAAGACTGTATAGATGGATAGCTAGGTGGATTTAACCAGGTTGGAAGTTTCTGGACATGTATTATTGGGTCTGAAGGGGAAGGGGCAAGAGCAAAGAGGGGGTTAGGTATATCCTGGGAGGCAGTGGACATCTGCTGACCCAAGAACTAGAACTTGTCCAGGAGAAGACGGAGGCTTTAGAACTTGAACACTTAAGTTAGACAGCTACATGACAGAGTTGAATAAATAAGGAAACAGCCTGTTTCTTCAGCCATTCTTGGGATCCAGACCTTTGAGCAAGTGGTGTAGAACATTAAGCCAAACAGACTGAGTTCTAGAGAAAGCAGAAACGCTGTAAGACATTCAGAGGTAAAGGTGAGGCCCCGAGGGAATCTGTGATAGGGAAATCTAAAGTACTGTGCTCCCTGGAGTCTGCCTTGAAGGTCTGTGCTGGAAGCCTGGGCTTCTTCAAGCATCCCCATGACTGCGTCAATAACCATAGGAAACTATACAATGGCTTCCTTCTGGGCCATTGGGGACATTTCCATGACCAAGTTCTGAATGTCCTCCAATCCTCAGGACAGGCCCTCTCCAAATCCATGTCCCACCCACCTACAAGTGAATGTTAAACTCAGCCCATGCGCTAGGCTCTGCCAGCCACACTAAACTGTGAAAGCCCATGCTTGCCTTTGCTGTGGGCCACTTGACTTGAAGCAAAGCACTTATATAAATGAACTCATGGACATATAAAGGGGGAACAGTGGAAGGATATTCTTATGGTGGGTGGGTCTCCTCCCTTCAAGACCCTTCCTTTCCCCTCCCCACTAGCTTTTAGTTCTCCCTATTCTGACCTGCAGAACCCAAAAGGACAGATCTCCAGAGCCAAATGAATTCTTAGTGCTCTTTGGTCATATTTAGTGTGTGTGTGCCTGGGAAGGGAGAGGAGGACCAATACCATGGGAAAGGACTGGTGTTCTACCATAAGTTCTAGAAGATTTTTCTTATGCTTTACATATACATATATAATAATGAAAAGGCAGGATTGTATAGTTGAGAATTAAAATTAAATGGAATATCTTCCGTCTCCCAGTTTTCCCAAGGGGAACTCTTAGTACTCCCTCCCAGGCTCATTCTCCCACATGCCGCTGCCTTCCAAAGAAGTGGAGGCAGGAGAAGGGAAGAGAAATTGTGGTTTCTTTGAAACACAGAATACATAATTTGAAGATGTTCTCCAGTAGGCTCAGCCCGAATCCACATCAAGCGTCTCTGAATGCTTCCAGCCTAGGGATTGTTCTCGGGCCCTTTCTGATCTGTCCTGCCCCACCGGAGGCAGAGCACCCGCGATATTTGGTTTAAATGAATGCCAGACCAGGCTGTAATTCAAAGAAATGCATGAAGAATATCAGTTTCACTTTCTGTCTTATGTTTAAAACAAGGCATCCCCCCCCCCACAACAAATATTTGCTGCTGAAGACGCCCTTTCTAAGCCCCAGTCATGATACTGGAACTCAAGAGACCATGTGGTCTGATTAATTGTAACCTTCACAAACCTACCAATTGTAGTGCATTTAGCCTAAATCACAGGAAAATCAAATGTTCAGTTTAAGATATGCCACCCATCTTTGTGGATTTCTCCCTTCTTTAACCTACCTTCAAAATTAAGAAATGTGATTTTGGGGGGGGGAGATTAATAGCCATGAGCTATTGTGTTTTTATTTAGTTTTAAGGAACTAGGCTTAAATTATTTCAATGAAACTATCTTCCTCCAACAACTCTGTATTAGGTGACTGAGTTAATTTTTCATCCAATGCACTGAGGGGTTAATTATTTCAAAGATTTCTCCTTGCCATCCAGGAATCAGTGCCTGGATGGGTCAGAGAGACCTAGAGTTGGAACACAGGGCAGTGCTGGTAGGCTTTACATGAGTCTAGGAACACTTGGTGACCTGGGCCATGAGAACTGATGGAGCCTCTGCCAGGAAGGAATTTTGCTTTGTTGTGGTGAAGGTCGTGGTTAGAAAGATGGATTACATCTTGTTTCCAGCTTCCTCTCTCCTTTTATGCTCTAAAGGCCCGCAGAGAAAGGTGCATTCTTCAGAAAGCTCTTGCATTGGAGGGTAAATGATATCTACCTGGGATATGGATACTTAGCCCTGGATTGTGAAATCAGGTGCAAGGGCTCAAAAGAAAGGCAACAGGCTGAAGTTCAGGGACCTCTTTGCACAAACAAGGGCATGAGCTCTAGCCTGTACTAGGGGAGATACATCATGGAACATTCCAGAGACTCTTAAATGATACCAGCAGGCATCACCTGCCACCATCTTTCTCAATCCCTCTCTAGCCCCTCATTCCAAACAATGTTCTTTCTGGTGCCTAATTCATTCATTGGCCATGGGGCACCATTCATTCATAAGCTCCTGAGAGATTTCCCTAGGAACCCTTGCAAATACCCGAGAAAGTGAAGGGGGCCTGAGTTATAAAGTAGAAGGAAGAACCAATTAATTTGGGTTATAATGAGATCACATCTTATTCAGTCATTAGCATCTAAAGTTCGACTTTAAGGTGACAATTGGGTATTGTCAAAATTACCTTTGAGTGTTCTTTAAATTGCCTATAAAGTATTCTATAGGAAATAAGATCATTTGCTTTAAAAAATAAACAGCAGATATAAATAGAGTTTTGTGGTGTTAGTGTGTAATAAATAGTACATATGCAAAATACAATTTTGCTAAATTTCTAATTATTGAATGAAGCACATGTTGACTACCTGTGTGAACAGCAGCTATGGTTTTGACATAGTGACCTTCATTGAGCTATACTAGTGAGCAGTAAGAATGCAAATTACAGAGGAGTCAGTCCAAAATCTTCTTGCTGTCTGAAATTTTCAGCTCAAAAATCCCAGTCTGAAAGTTCTTAGTTTTCCAATGTCTAGTGTGAAAAATACAGTTCCTTCTCTCTTATCTTCCCTCATGACTTTAGGGGCCTCTGATGTGGGTAGTGAGTATACACACACACAGTCATGTAGTAAGTCACCGGAGAGGTTGAGGATTGTCACACACTGGCGTAGAGACTAGAAACTAAGTATGGGACTCCTTAAGAGAGACTGCAAGTTGGTGCAGGTGCTGAACCTCTGTTCAGATCTTCCTTTCTTGTCATACATCTGTCCCAACACTTACCTTGAACGCCACCTGGCTGTAGAGAAACATAAAAGGTGAGTTAGGCTCAAAGGGAAGGATGCAATTTCAGTATGCTGAGAGGGAAGATGGACTTTCTGAGGGTCAGGAGCAAAGACCCACAGATCTTGTGGTCAGCAGTGATATCATGAAATGAGGGGTCTTCAGTTTTAGGTCTGTGCTAGAATAAATCCTCTCCCCAGTTCCTGCAAATCTGAGGGGTGTTATGACCCACAGAGGTTATGCCACCATGCTCTGACATGTCAAGTGTGCTGGTGGCTGGAGTGGGCAAGAGGCTTCATTCACTCTCAAATCCTCAGCTCCGTCCAGAGACCAAGGCATATTTTACCCTCCAGCTTCCTCACATTGTAAGTGCTTTCTGGAGGGAATAATTAGGAAAAAGAAGAAAAGAAAATGAAGAGAAGTAAATGGCAGCGAAAATACAGAGATTTCTCATGAAATCAGCCCTCTGCCTCCCTAGGGTTCTTCCGCAAACTCATAGCACATCTAAGAATCGTGGGAAAACACCTGACAAACCTACACTGAGGCAACGGCCTGTCCAATGCTCAACAAGCACTCGTCTCAGTGGTCAAGGTCAAGGAAAACACAGGAAGACTGGGAAATGGTAACACTGGAGGACACCACAGAGACAGGACAACTGAGGACAATGTGGGAAGATTTCAGAAGAGAAAAAGGACATCCGTGGGAATTAGCCCAATCTGTACCTCGACATGGTGGTGTATAACATTAATGTCTTAATTAGGACAAATGTGCCTTTGCTTTATAAGATCTTAAAAGAATGAGAATCAGAGAATAGCTGATCTAGAATGTTAAATGCTATGTATTTATAGCCTGCGTGCCATTGGGGTTTCATAATTCTGGGAGGCAAGCAGAAATGCTACTTTTCTTCGCAGACAGAGAGACAGAAGGAGAGAGGAGGGGGGAATCTAGGGATGTCAAGGAACTCACCTAAGGCTATTGCTGGAGAAATGGTTAGGGCCAGAATGTTACTGACCTCTGAACATGTCACTGCTCCAGTTTGGCAAACAAGTTAAGTGTTCCGTTGATCATGACTGCCAAGCACCAGGCCATGCCTTCTTGTTGTCTCTCAATGATGAGAATTTTTAAAGAACTTGGACCTGGGTAAAGAGCTACCCATGAATTGTTAAAAATCTGGCTTTCTGATGACTCAGAAGGTTGAGCTACTGGGAACTGGAATATGAGTCCTCCTAGAAGAACTAAGTTCCCAGTAGAATGCTTAGGAGTCCAGCCTACAAAGATGGACATGAACTTTCTTCCTGAACAGTGCTAATTAAAATCTTTTCATAGAATCAAAAATAGACAATATGCCCTCAAATGTTGAAAGGGCCTTCCTTGGCATTTTTAAAAATTGGCCAAGGCATCATATAGATTACTAGAGACAAATGATCATGTAAAAACATTCAGCATATCTGATGAACATTTGCATGTTGGAAAGTCAAGTGCAGTGTGAGATATGGGCCAGGGAATCAGGGTTATAAGCCATGCCATTGGAAACTCACTACTTTTAGGATTCAAAATTATCTGCTATGATAACGTGAGAAAACTTTTTGAATAGCTCTACTTCCGTTGCATTTGCTTATTCATTGCATTTCATATTCATCCTTGCACCCAATTAGGGCTTTAAATGAGTGATTGGCACTCCTTGCATTCATTTGTTCAAAGGCATGCTAAGCACCTACTTACTTAGGTATGGAAACGGAGGAAAGAGAAAATAATTAAGATGCTTCTTCACTCGTAGGAGAGCACAGGATATACAGAGGAAGAAGCACAATACAGAGAAATAGGACAGTATTTCACATGCCAGGGAGATACACAAGGTCCCCCAAAGGCATAGAAAGCTTGTCTTGGGGATATTGTGGATATTTTCATTGAGAAGAAGACGTTTGTGTGGATTTGAAAGCAAAAGTAAGTTTCCAAATGAAATACAGGAAAAAGAGGACTCCACTCCCCAATAAAATCATTGCTGAGATTAGAAGACAGCACATGCACTGCAGGAATTCAGGAAAGAATGGTCCCCAGATTAAAACACCTGCTCACAACCACAAACTCAGGGATGGAGAACACACCATTATGTGTGTACCATTATGACCCCGGAAATGAACTCCTCAGACACAAAGCGAAGCCAGAGTCTACTCTAAACCATGCTGATCACACTCAATCTCCCTTGGCCCAGCCCTGATTAGCACTCAGATGGAGAGAAAAACAGGAGGCAAGGATGGTGTATTTCTGACATCATTGGAGGGTTATCCTGGAAAGAGTGTTGGGGAGAGAACAGACATCCCCAATGGATCAACCATATAACAAGTGTAGCCTTTCTTAAGATTCAAAATGTCCTAAAAAAATAAGCTCCCACAGCCATCAGAAGAGACCACAGCATATGGAAAGTATTGGTAAGTAATGCTGGCCTCTCTTATATGAAGTCATGGTACTGAATGATCCGTATGCACATTCCTGATGGAGAAGAGGCAGGTCATTGTGACACTGAAGACCTCTGAAAGAGCATTTAAACAATCACATGCACATTTAGCTCCAGAAAACGTTGTGTTTGGGTTATAAATGCCAGGCAGAGGGGGCTGCCCTCACCAAATCTCCTCATGCAGACACCTCCGGCCCCCACACTTGATTATGGAAAAAATAATATTACCAATTTATAAACATTACATTGTGTACCATTTTCATCGAAGACAAAAACCCTCTATTTCAGAGGATTGTAGCCTTTCTTAAGCCAAGGTATCTATGGCATTTTTAAAGGCTCAGAATATCCTTCAAAATAAATATAACTATCCACGTATAATACTCTGCGAACAGGGTTCAAAACCACTTTACAACCAGCGCCATCCAACACCTCAGTTAAGCCCTCCGCTTTCTGTACCCAATGCCTTTAGGGCCTCTATTAGTGACTTTTCACCTCACTGTGACAGAACACCCAACAATAACGACTTAAGGGAGGAAGGATTTATTTTGGCTTACAAGTTCAGGGATTATATATAGTCCATGATGACAGGGAAGATATGGTGGGACCCCATTTGTGGTGGCAGGACCTTGTGGCATGACTTGCTATATCTTCATGGATCAGGAAGCAAAAAGCAGGCCCAGACGCAAGGTCAAACTAAAAATCTCAAGGCCATTCCTTAGTAGCCTACATCTGCCAGCTCAGTCCTGTTTCCCAAAGGTTCCACAGCCCCCCAAAACAGCACCCCTCACAGGAGGCCAAATATTTAATCACGTGGGTTTAGAAGTGCCATTCCACATTCAAATCATGTCAGGGCTCACAAGGGGTAATCTGAACAAGAGATCAGCAGAATGCTGAACTAGCCCACAGTCTTCCATGTTAGAGAGAACACAGCACCTTGGAGAAACAATGAAGCTAGTTCTTTACATCGATACCTACCATCATACTTGAGTAAGGGGGTAAGACCTGTCCAGCTCTGAATCATAATCCAGGGGAAGAAAAGCCAGAGAGAGCATCTACAGGCGACACATTCTGTGTAAGAGACAGCGAGGGCTCACATTGGGTTGTTTTCTCGCTGGTACATCTACGGTCCAAAGCTGAGCACTGATGTAACTTTCCAGTTAGCAGATATTAAAAGTCTCAAAATTAGCAGGACTGGCTGAGGACTCTGAAACACTCACACCCTGCAGATGCAAGCTCCGGTCTAGGACTCAGTACGTGAGAAATGGCTGGTTTAAAAAAGCCCCTGGTCCCCTTCCTGGGTCTCCATCTACCCTGACCCTTCAGTTCTTGACTTCTCTACTTCCCTTGTCACATGTTAATAACACATTGTTCTCAAGTTTTTCTCTAATAATTTTTTTTCAGGCAAGAGCACAAAGCACTGTACCTGCTTCTTTCTGTCATTGTCACCTCTGTGAGCCTGAAATCCCTAGGTCTGAAATTCGCATGCTACCTTCCCTTTCTGCCAGATGTCCTGTCCTCCTCTGACAAAGAGGAACCAGAAGTCCAGCCTTTTGGACCACTCCTCCAAGCAACAAGTGTCCCAGCTAAAACCACTGAAGAATTCACATCACCCATTCTCCTCCAGCATTGCAAATCGGAGTCACCATTAAGGAAGAAAAAATTGCATTCCTAGTGGCAGTCAGCAGGAGGCAGCTGTTCTTCCAGCTTAATGACTTGCAAATGAAAAGCATGAAACCCAGAATGCACCTTTGAACCTCTTCCCCATCTAGCCTAGATGTCCTCGTAATTTTCTCCCATAGCATTCCTGTTATTTTGCTACCAGAGCAATAACCTTCCCTGTACATTTTTTAAATGCTGGAGGAGGAGCTGTCCAGTGATCTCAGGGCATATGTTTTTGATTCTCATAAGATTATGGATACCAAAGGAATAAAAATGGAAATCACCACTGCCAAGATATGAAAGAAAGTTTGCATAGTAAAATAATTTAAACCTAACATTTGGACCCAATAAGGCAAACGGAACGTTTTTTCCATATTTTTGGAAAATGCACATTTTCTTCACATTAAGTGGTACCAATAAAAAATAATGATTCTCACTCAGTTTATTTCTATAAGTTAGATTGGCTTATAGTTTTCCAGGACATGGTTTTGTATCAAGCTATATGGCAAACACCTGGGCATAAAAAGCACTCAGCAATTTACTTCCATGTGGGAAAAAACGGGTCACCATTCCTCCTTTCTGAATCTAGAGCAAAGGTCAGCCGAAGCCAGTAAGTAGATGTAGTGCTTTATCTGCTGAGAATGAAGGCTTCTTCAACCAAGTGTGGAAGCCCCAGAGCAAAGCCAGAAAAGGCAGAGCAGCCCTCTCCCTGGACTGGAGACTGGGGGAGGCTGGAGCATCTGCTGCCAGGGGCCCTGGGACCCTCAACTACAGGACAGAGAAGGGGAGATGAGGGCAATAGGTGGAGAGCACTTTTTCTGTATGAATTCTGTCAAATGAGAAAATCTGTCGAATGAGAAGTCATGGATAAGACATGGATGTAGATGAGTAAATGGGGAACTAGAAAAGAGGGAAAGAGAAAAGAAAGAATAAAAGAAAAACAATGAAGACAGGAGCTAATGAGTTTAACAGAAATCTTGGATCTATGGCTCATGCTTTTAAACAAAAAGTGTTTGAATGGACCAAGGGCTTCCCCAGTGCTGAAATGGTCTAGAACGGTGACATCACCAGCAAGCATGAGCAGGAGGACTGGCTCAGAGCTCGAGGGACTTCCAGCCTCGCCACCCCAGGCACCTGCTGTATACAAGCTCCCAACCTACCACCCCAGCCACCTGCTGTATACAAGCTCCCAACCTACCACCATAGCCACCTGCTGTATACAAGCTACCAATATACCACCATAGTCACCTGCTGTATACAATCTACCATCGCTATCCCCTCAGCCACCTGCTGTATACAATCTACCATCCCTATCCCCTTAGTCACCTGCTGTATACAAGCTACTGCTGCTGAGCACCAACCTTTCCCTTCCCAGTGATTAAATGTGACAAATTCCTTCTCTGACTACTTCTCAGGCCTGCTGGAAGGTTCAAAATGAGATGAATGTGAATGAACTGTGATAACTATAAAATATTCCACACATGGAGTGTGCGAAGCAGAAAGAGTGGAAGGTGGTGAATTATTTATTATCCCTTGGCTCACATCTCAGGCTTTGTAAGTGTTCATGTCCTCCGGTGTCTGGGCACTCTCCATTGAGGTTTAAGTAACAGCCCCTGGAATGCCTCACCCACAAGCAGCAGGAGCACTTCCAATATCTTAGAGGATTCTTAGCAGGTTTTGTTTGTGCTGATTCCTCTGACTCCCATTTCCTGCTCTTGCTGAATTCCCAGCCCTGCTCCCACCTCCAGCTTCTGCAGGTGTCAGGCTTTCTTGGTGGCTCACTGAGCCTGTTGGGATTCCTGCTCTTGCCTATGACGCTAAACCACAGCTCACGGCTTCTTAGCCAGGACTTCAAGGGACAGAGTGGATTATCCGCAACCAGGCAAACAACCTGAAATGGCCCTCCAGGATCCCTGGTCATGGTCCTGGCTGTCACAGCTTTGCAGAGAGCCCCGACCTTGTTGCTGCTCAGGTTCCTTCCAGACCCATCTTTATTTCCCTTGAGGCTCTCCGTTTCTATCATGCTGCTTCCTGACCCCTTTGTCCCCATTCTGGCCCAGACCTGATGGGAGGGACTTCACCTCCCAAACTCTAGAACATCATCCAGGTATTTAGCTGAACAAAAGACAATTTTCTCCCTGAAAATATTCATCTGCTAGTTTTTTTTTAACCAAACTTGATTTTTTTTCCTAATTTACAAATGATCCACACATCATTATCCAGCATTCAGGATCTTTCCCGGGAGTATTTCTTTCCCCTCTTTTTGGCTTATTTCTTGAGTCCAAGAGTAACAGAGTAGGCAGAGAAGAAACTAGGAGTTCACACAGAAAAGCAGTTTCCTGCTGAGAGACAAGTCAAAATACAAACTTAAAATGGGAGACTAATATTTTGGAAAGACACAGGAACAGTCCGAGCTGCTGTAGAAACAAACTCCAGTGATGGGGTTTGTCCAGTTTTGGTTTAATACTTAGATAGCAGACAAATCTATCTCACTAAAACATTGCCAAAAACATTTCATGAGCTTCACTTTATGTTATATTTACCGTTCCCTGAATCAGCCTGATGCCCTTGTGTAAAATGAAAGGACTGGGCTGGGGACCTTTAAAGCCCTCATCGGTTTTCTGAGTTGGTAATATTCCCCCAAGCATGCCCACACAGTTTTGTTTGTATATTTATTGTAAACAAAATACATGAACCCCACATATCATCTCTTTTAGTTGTCCTAGAAATCCTAAGAAGGTCAAGGGTCATTCCTAGTTTTTTCAGCAGAACACATTGACACCCTATGAGGTTAGTGATATGCCCAAGGCCATACTTTCAAACATGGCAGAGCTATTGCTTCAGACATTTCTCATACTGTGATTTAGGTACTCTTCTGACCTCACCACACTTTGTTGCGCCGTGTCTCGCCTCACACACATGTAAATAAATATGCATGCCGACACACACATGCACTCCTGTATCACTCTGACTGGGAGGCTGTATTCCCGCTAATGAACGCCACCTGTATTGGCAGATCAAGCGAGACCATCAGAAGCCCAGGAACTCCCTGCCACTTCCCCTTTCTCCCCATGCTGGGCCCTCACACATGCTGTATGCCTAGTGTCAGGAAAGGGGCTGGCATCAGCCCCTGTCAGAGTATGCAGTAGCCTGTCACCTGTTGTGAAAGGGCAGGGTTTTAGACTCTGTTGTGGGGAAGGGAATAGGGACCAGTGTTTGTTTGTTTTCTTTCTGAATTTATGCCTAGTGCAGATTTCCCTGAGTGTCTGATCACTGAGTGATTCTGAACCTCCGAGCTGGAGTGGCTCAGCAAAGACAGAGTCCCCTCTCCACCTCTAGGGAGGTTAAGACCTATTAGTCTGCAGACAGCAGGTAGGAGAGCCTCTTTGGCAGTAGCCCTCCGCTTGCTCTGCAAGGTAGGTCCTAGGTCTTTCCGCAGTGTCTCCCTGATCTAGGTCTCCACTCACAGGAGAAACTGAGCCCTGCTCTCTTCAAAGCATAGAACTGTAGTCTTGAGGATCATGGTTCTTAGGGTTGCCTGGCCCCCTTGTCTGGGATCTGCTTGCAGTTTTTTCTCTACAAATTCCTTCATGCTCAAGGCTTGGAAGACAGAGGTGGAGCAGAATGAAGACAATGAGGGAAGATGCCCTAAAATTGCTTTTAAAATTTGTCATATCTCACCACCTAGAGCCTGGAACCATAATGAAATCTCTCCTTACTCCGCCCACCCCTGCACTGCTGTCTGAGACCAGACGTGGGGACTGAACACATATGGGTCTAGTTGGTCGATCCTGTTGTCCTCTGAGGTCGTAAATTCAGATGGCCACAAATCAGCTTCAGTGCAACTTCACTCCAGACACGCACGCGTTCACATTAAAGCGCTGGTGTTCAGGCTGAAATATGGATGCGTGTGTTCCCTTCTGCACCGCCGGCCTGAGAGATGCCACCCTGTCAGAGATGGTTTATGGAACGGGCGGAGAGGCCAGAACACAGTGGCCGGCTACCACCCCAGCTGAGGCGCCCGGCAGCTTTGATCTCTGGCTGGTTGTTAGTCTCATGTCACTATAGTCAAGCCTGTTCTGCCCAGGCCTGGAACAGAACTTGCCATGTGCCGTGGGGTCACTGCGCAGTTCCTGCTGACAGCTTTTCTTTCCCAAGTAAGTCACGTGACACCTCATTGTCACCAGCCACGTACAGAGCATTTAGGCCCTTAGCTTTGTCTGGTGCTGACAGTCCACAAAAAGCTCACTGAGCTCTTTGCATGAAAATGCTCCTTAGGGATGGGGGGGCATGTCCCCAAGAAGCTGAACTTGGTGTATGATCTAAACAAGACATTCAAAAAAAGTTTCAAACACTGGTTTTCTATATCCAGGACATACATACCTAGCCTGGTTGATAAAACAAAAATGTCTATGTTCCTAACATGGCTATACCCACCCTGATGCCTTTGTCCTTTGAACACGACCAAGGGGCTAGAAAGATTGCATAGCAGGCAAAGCACTTGCTTTGTAAGAATGAGGACATGCAACCAATGCCTAGAACCCACATGTACAATGCTGAGCATGGTGGCATGTACCTGTAATCCCAGAGCTAGGGAGGTGGAGATAGAAGAAGCCCCGGGTCCCCTGGCAGCCAGTCTTCCCTAATTGGCAGTCCTCAGGCCAGTGAAAGAGCTTAACTCAAAAAGAAGGGTAGACAGCACCTGAGAGAAATGATACCTGAGGTAGTTCTCTGTCTTCCACACGCCACACAAACACACACATAAGCATGCATTTCTTTAAAAAAAAAGATAAGTTCAGGGAATGAGCCAGAATGATTGAAACTCACTGATATAAAGCACATAGAATGATTAGGCCCTCCTGCTGCCTGAGACCTCACACACACACCAAAAAAAAAAAAAAAAAAAAAAAAAAAACAGAGTAGGAAGCCTCAGTGTCATGGTTTGATTCAGGCGTCCCCACAAACAAATGAATATGTTCTGATAGCTCGATCCTCAGCTGATGGCAGTTTGGGTTTTACAACCTCGATGAAGCTGTGTTGTTGGGGAGGGGGCTTATGGGCGTTATAAGCCAGCTTCCCCTTGCCAGACTTTGGCACACCTTCCTGCCGCTGTTTGCAGTGCTGTGGCGGAGGTGATGTCCAGCCCTCTGCTCATGCCATCGTTTTCCCTGCCAGGATGGAGTCTCCCCTAGAGTCTGTAAGCCAACTAAACCCATTCCTCCACAAGACACTTTTGTTCTGGTTCCTTTTGTTGCAGAAATGAGAGAAAGGTTGACAACAACACTCACCCTGGTTCCTTGAGAGCATCTATGCAAACAGAGCTTGGAGAAGGCCCAAGCATGTTCATTCCCATTCCATCAGCACCTCCTGATCTTGAGGGAGACTTCCTTCCCATCACCCACCTATCAGGTAGTATGAAAAGGAACCTTCTTACAACTTGATGCCTACTTCCTAGGCACGATGTTAAGTGAGCCATACTACCCAGTGGGAAGAGCCAGCCTGCCTCTCTACAGTCATTGGTCCATGGATGAGCACTGGGCCAAGGCAAGCCAATAAGAGACTTTCCCTTGGACTTCTTACTTCTGCTATTACTAAAACTTATTGAAAAGAACCTTTCTCTTTAATTGCAGGCTCAAGAAGCAAGAACTTGAAGCTTCCCTTAGTGATGTTCTCACAATATCATTGAGGCCCACATCAGAATCCTTATTCCTCTCCAACTCGACCCTCAAATCTCCAAACTCTCCCAACACCTTTCACTTCTCACACAAACCAGAAATGAACATCATTTCATTTAGATTAATTCAAATGAATTTCAGTCTCTTGCTTTGAAAGCACGTCATGGACAAAACATGTTGCTGCCTCCTAAAGGGAGCGACAGAGCTTTTTTTTTAAAAAAAATATATATATTTATTGTCCATAATGAGTTACATTATTTAGTGGGCAAACAATGCACTGTTATCCCTTATTTTTAGCCCTATTAGGAAAAGATTTTCAACTGGGCTTCAGAGGCCTCCATGAACACGCAGGAAGAATGTACCGAAACACACATGATGTGTACCCTTCTGAGGGAGTGCAAACACCGTCAGATTTCCTGCGGAATCCTCAACCCTGCCAACAGTGCATTATCACTGCCACAAGCCCTAAGGAGCCACTGCACACAAGGCCCGCAGAAGGGTGATCATCCACCAACCATCTCGGAAACACGACTGTTCATTCAACAGACGTTCACAACACTGTGGACGCCAGGGGTGAGAGCTGCTGCGGCTACCACGATGCCTCGGAGATAATGTTAACCTCAAGGGTGTAATGGGCACCTATGCAATCTCAATAAAGAGCACCACCAAGCAGGAGGAGGGGTGTCTGTAATCCCAGCACTTGGAAGGCTGAGACAGGAGGAGTGCAACTTGGAGGCTCACCTGGGCTACATAATGAATTGAAGGACATCTTGAGATATTTACCATGACCTTAGCCCAAGAGAGAGAGAGAGAGAGAGAGAGAGAGAGAGAGAGAGAGAGAGAGAGAGAGAGAGAGAGAGAGGAAAAGAAATCAATGTGAATGGGTAAATAATATTCCATTGCAGTGCAGAGACCAGTGCCTGAAGCTTTCCTTATGTGTGTGGCCTGTAGAGGCAAAAGGTCAGAAGCTAAAAGTCTCCATCCAGTGCCTTGCTCAATTATTCTCCACATTCTTTTTTGAAACAAGGTCTCTCACTGAACCCTGAACTCACCCATTCAGCTAGAACAGCCTCAAGCCCCAGAGACCCTGCTGGCCCCACCTCCCCTATGCTAGGATTCCAAGCCTTTTCCATGGGTGCTAGAGATCTGAGCTGAGGTCCTTAGGCTGGTGCACTTTGCTGACTGAGCCATCTTCCCAGCCCCTCTCTGCATTCTTCATGGAGCCTTTGTGCTGCAGGAAATTGAGGCGAAATATCTCCCTCGTGAGCTCTCTTCTGATAAGTCACTATTTCCCAGAATCCCAGTGTTTATTTTTAAAGTGGGTAGATGAATCTGCCAGGCCACCTTGCAGTATTATGAAACTCCAGCAAGAGAAAATAACTATTGCATTGTTGGGTGTCTGAAAACCCTTAGGCAAGATATACAGTGTTGGGGGCTGGAGAGGCATATCAGCAGTTAACTGAGCTCGCTGTGCAAGCGTGGGGGCCTGAGGAACCTGAGACCACCTGAGTGTGGCCCTCCAGAACCCACATAAACAGTTGCCTGTCTGTAACCCCAGTCCTGTGGGGACCAGGGATCAGAGACTCACGGGCTGGCAAAAGACAAACTCTGGAATGAGTAAGAGAGTACATCACCAGGGGACAACAGGCAGGTATGATGTTTTCTTGGCTGCCATAGGCACGAAGCACTGCCCCAGCACATGCAGAAGCCAAGAGTAAGTAAGTAAGTAAGTAAGTAAATACAGCATGTTCTTTTCAGGAGGAGTCATTCTCTGGATCTAGCCAATTGTTACCAAGGTGTGCCTCTGGGGCTGTGCTGACTCCAGGTCTCCTGAACCTTGAGGTGATGTGGACTGCATTGGAACTGTGGCAGCATTTGTCTGGGTCATTGCTTGCATAGTGTAATTAGAACCTAACAGAAGAAAATCCACCTTAGAGCATGAGGGGTAATCAGAGAGCAAAAACGGGGACCAGAGGAGCCAGATATTTTGTGGGATGTCTCTCCTCAGTTGGAGTCTGGCCTTCTTGGAACAAGGGTCATGTCCAGGGGCATTCACTGCCTGGAGCTCAGGCTTCAGGGGCCACTATCTCCTAGGGCTGGCCTTTGGTACACACAGACCACGATTGCCAGATGCTGCTGCAGCACTGTGACCATCTGGTCTCTTGGCTTCCTGGGCAGAGTGATGCCAGCATGCATGCATACATCAGCATGCTCACAGGGGATTATCAGACATCTGGGGAGCAAATCCTGCTGTATTTTCCTTGTTCAACTTACGAGGAACACAAGAGGATTCAGGGTGTTCCTAAAAACAAGCCCACCCCACTCTAAGTGCCATCTCTTAGCGGGTTTCCTAGCTGCCAGAATACCCCTCTTGCTGAACCAAAAGTGGCCATAGCTAACCAATAGGCCATCAATCTGTAAGTGCAGAGCAGCAGGGTTCAGGAGTACACCCCAGAATTCAGGATCTGAGGGGCAACATCTAGGATTAGGCCAAAAGGGTTTCCCTGGTTCAGTTAATTTTAGAAACAACACATTAAGCAATGTTGAATATGCTTCTTTACAGAAGTCAATGGGAGTGCACATTGTAAATCTTCAAAAGGAACTGTTAAATTTAATTAACTTTGGCCTAAAGCTGTCTCTGTACATAGTTTAATTTTGGCATAATGGTTTCTCTATAGATAGTGAGCTGTAACTTCACTTGATGTGCAATCAGACTTTAAACTTGTATTAGAAGTAGCCAAGTTCCAGACAATTATGACTAAGCTTCAGTCAATCCTAGGTCAGGCCAACACCCAGCTTTGACCATCCAGCTACCATTGTTATCTCACTTCCGATTTCTTTATGTCACTTCCTTTTTCCTATCTATAAATATTAACCAGCTAAGTGCAGCCCCAAGTTCAGTTACTCTGAACCTATTCTGGCTCTGAGGGTTTCTGGATATGGAAATTAGTCCTTGATCAATTACGCTCTATCGGATTTAATATGCTGTGTTTTTTAACAGAAAATGTACTAACCTTTAATTCCTGAGCACCATTGATCACAGAAATCTCTTCTCCTCCAGTGTGCTGCTTACTTTTGCCTCACTATAAAATACCTGACAGAAACAATTTACGGGAGGAAATATTATTTTAGCTCTCCATTTTAGAAATGGCAGTCCATCATAATGGCGAAGGCATAGCAAAGAAACCCAGTTCAAATCCTGGTTGGCCGGGAAGCAAAGAGCTAAACAGGAAATGGCCAGGGATTATATTTCCCTAAAGACCCAACCCCAGTGGTCTGACTTCCTCCAGTTAAGTCCACCTCTTAAAGTGTTCACAACTTCCTAGTACCACCAGCTGGGGATCAAGCATTTAAAACACAAACCCATGGGGGGACATTTCATATTTAATCTGTCACAATGAGGTAGAAAGTCTTCTGACTCTAGGACAGGAGAAAGAGAGCAATCCCTTGGGAATGAAGGATGGTCCATGAATGTCCTTAGTGGGAATTGTAAGGGCTTTGTACTTCAAGGTAACTGATGGATCTAAGTACATGTATGTTACATTAGACACATCAGAGGCATCCAGGAGTTTGCCATAACCAGAAACACAGCATCCTTTAATGAACACGCACTACAAACCCAGCACATCAGGAGACAGCCTTCCTACATGCTGACACGCTTCACCCTCTGAAGTACCCCTCAAGAAAGCTACTGCTCCTCACATCTCTGTTTTCAGATGATAAAACTAAGGCTTTAAAATGTTCAATGACTGCTCACTTGGTCTCACATGTTCTAACATGTTAAATGATTTCCACTGACTGGTTCCATAGCTAGTCTATGGTGAAGCTCAATTCTAACCCAGATCTCTCTCTAACTTCAAATGCTTGTTAAAATGCAGTAAAAAAAAAATCCTCAGTCCTCAGCACCCAGGAAATATTCCCCTAGGAACCAGCCATCACTTGGATTTGGAGGGTCAAGTTGAAGGAGGATTCATACCTGGTGGCTCTGTCTGTCAAAGGCCTGTGTGAGGTCCACCTCTCCTGGGTTTTGTGTTCTAAGTTCATCACTTTCGTCTTTCACCATATTATTTCTTCAGACTGACCACATGATGAATTTAAAGACTGGGAACAGCCAGCATGGAGTTTGTGTTGATATGCTGACATTTTACCTCTGTAATTAGCTACTACTTGGGTTAGATGAATAAATCCATCTGCCTGGGTGATATTTTCATATTTACAAATTCCAAAATGAAAAGTAGCTCATCACCCTTCATCAACAAACCTGGTGATTTGCAAGCAGACTATAACTTGAGCATTTTCCTGTGAGTAAAACTCTTTTTAAGACTTACTTTTCTCAAACAAATAGGTCAATATCCTTGTGATGAGTGAATCCATGGCTATTGTGGAAATGTCTTCCCAGTGTAAGATGTGTCCTTCTGAGTGGAGGAGATGGTCCTGAGTTTGATTCCTCAGTAACCATGAAAACATCTGGACTTAGCCACACAAGTCTGTAAGCCCAGTTCTGTGGGGAACAGAGACCAAAGAATATCTGTGACTTGCAAAAAAATGGTAGTTCTAGGTTCAGTGAGAAACTCTGTCTCAAGAAATCTCCATGGATGAGTAAGAGAGACCAACACCTGATTCTCTCCTCTGCCCTCCACACATACACACAGGGTGCATATTCTGCACACATAGACCAGCCATGCACACACATATTACATCACATATACTACACACTCACAGGCAAAACCAAATACAAAAAAAAATCTCCCTTCTAAATGTCACCTTCATTTCTGGTGGAAGGAGAAAAAAAGTGGGGAGAAAATTCTGGAGTAGGGGTTGTTTTAATTTGCAAGAAAATATAGGAATAGAAGATCTAGTGTGTGAATAAGCAACAGTGTCTGCCCTGCCTCAGATACTTACAATCAGGATGGTATCCCCCTCAAACCACTCCCAGCCTCCTTATCAGTAAAATGGAAAATTGTGCCATTCCAATTTAGAAAGGGACCTCCAGCCTGTTAATTCCATGGAAGATGAATCAGATGATGACATTTGTACACCAAGCCCCAGTGCAAATTCCTGTGAAATGCAGAACCTTCCTGATTCACCCCAGGGGAGAACTACAGTTTTGATAAGAAGAATCTCAAAATAAGAAGCTTTAACCTTAAACCATTCCAGACATGGAGATCCAGTCTCTCCTTCAAGTTCCTTTAACAGGGCATCCTAAACCCTGCACAGTAGACAGTTTCAATGTCTGAACAGTATTCACGATCCATAACAGCATTCATGGCTTACTCTTTTCTTTTTAAGTAAAAAGTTAATGCCACCTTCCCATTAAATTCTCTTTCATGGAATCATTTGTATTAGTGATAGTAAATTGCTTTCCAATCTGTACTTTTATTTTACTTGCATTATTAATTTAATAATTACTAGGTATTTTATACATGCATAAAAATCTCTTGGTGCAACTAGGCTGTCATAACAAAATATCATAAAATGAGTAATTTATAACCAGCCAAGTATCATGCAAGTAATCAGTTTATTTCTGACAGTCTTGGAGACTGGGTTGTTCAAGACCAAGGTGCTAGCAGATTTGGTGTGTGGTGAGGGCTCCTTTTTGATTCATAGCTCGTGCTTTCTACCTGTGGCCACAAATGGTAGACAAAGCAGCTCTCAGTGGTCTCTGTTATATTATCCTATTGCAAAGACAATGCTCGACACTTATGACCTAGCCACCTCCCAGAGGCTCTGTCTCCTAAGATGCAGATCAGGATTAGTTGTCAATATAAATTTTGAGGGAATACAAACCTTCAGACTATAGAAGAAACCGATGAAAATAGTGCAGTAGAGACCTGCATATGTGCCTCAAAGATTTGACACATTTTGCCATTTTTAGTCAAGCAAAAGGAGCAAGTGTTTTTAAAAGAGAGAAAACGCCATATACAGTTACCTCCCATGGCCTTCTCTTCTCTGCAGAGTCAATCACAATTATAAACTTGTGTGTGTGTGTGTGTGTGTGTGTGTATGTGTGTGAGCAGGATTTTATGCTTTCTCACATATGTGTACACAAATAATAAAGGAAAGCAGTTGATTAATTTTAGATGTATTCAAATGATGTTATGATGAATCCATCATAAAACCCCCTTGATTAATATCCATCCATTTTTATGGGATTGATAATGTATTTTATCTACTACATGATATAGTATAAATAAGTAGTCAAGTTCATAGCAAGTTTTTTGCCATTGTAGACAATGCCACCATGAACACACTTTTTAATGTTTCTTAATTTTATTTCCTCTAGCTCCTGTGCCTAGAAGTACCTGTACCAAGTTACAGTTTTGCCAGCATTATATTTTTTTTCATTTTTTACATATCTATACCTAACACTTGGT
This sequence comes from Zapus hudsonius, assembly GCA_004024765.1. Lineage (NCBI taxonomy): Eukaryota > Metazoa > Chordata > Mammalia > Rodentia > Dipodidae > Zapus > Zapus hudsonius. The sequence continues at coordinate 23,859 of PVHP010026325.1, forward strand.
TGTGGCAGGCTTTTCCATTTTTTCCAAATGGATGGGTGTGCAATAGTATTTATTGTTTTCACTCATTAAAGTGAGTTTCAGCATCTCTTATATTTTTACTGGTTGTTTGAAATTCTTTGGCTATTCTGTATATTGTAGTGGTTTTCTCCCCCCTCACCAGTTGTCAGAGGTTTTTTACGTGTTCTAGATCCTGGCCCTTTGTTGGTGCACATGCTGGAAACAGCTCCATCCTCCAGCTGGTCTTTTTACTGTGTCAATGGATTTTTTGGTCAGGCAGAAGATTTTAATGTTTGTACCAGCGTTTTCCCTTGTGGATTGTCTTTTCTGAGTTTTGTTCAAATAGCGTTTCTCTTTCCTGAGGTCATAAGGACATTCTCCTATTCAATTTACTAATCTCAGTTTGGACCATTTCTCTAATAGCTTCTATCTGATTTACCTTGTATGTGATATTTATGTCCTCTGAACTTTAGCTTCCTCCTCTGAGAGATAACATTTTTATTTATTTATTTATTTATTTGTGTTTTTTTGAGGTAGGGTCTTGCTCTAGCCCAGGCTGACCTGGAATTCACTATGTAGTCTCAGGCTGGCCTTGCACTCAGAGCGATCCTCCTACCTCTGCCTCCCGAATGCTGCATTGGGTTGCTTTGTATCCCAATGTATCCCAATTGAAATCAAGTTCATGTCAATAGCTGGTGAAATCTTTTTGCAAAGACTTCTGTGGGGAAAGAGTTGTGTGTGCCTTCACCCGTCCACACTGATGTTCAGAGGTTCCTGGAAAATTTTCCCAGCAGAGTCCTGACCAGACTTCCTGGCCATTCCAGTGGTCGGTGGGCTCTCACAAGCTGCCCCAAGACAGGGCCTAAAAGAGTTTACAGACTAGTGAGA
>PVHP010026326.1:5448-17204 GCA_004024765.1 Zapus hudsonius
GACAGGGAAAGATACAGCGTCCTATGAAAGCACAGAATGGATCTAGTTTGTGGGGTGCATCCCCCAGTTGTGGAGATGGGTGGGAAACGCCCAGGTGTCAAGTAGAGATGACACTCTACTTTAAGGGTTCCAGGGAAGAGTTTGGGGTGTAAGAAACACCAAGACATGTGGGTGTCCCTGGACCCCAAATAAACCCCAAATAATGCTGCAAGATGAGTCTGGGGGGTCAATAGAGAGGGGAGAAGTTGGACTGGGTAGATGGCTCAATAGTTTAAAGGCACTTGCTTTCAAGGCCTGCCAGTGCAGGTTGACTTAGGTAAAGCCACACGCACAAAGTGGTGCATGCGCCTGGAGTTCACATGCAGGGGCAAGAGGCCCTGGTGTGCCCATACTTACTCTCTCTCTGTCTGCTTCTTTCTCTATATCTGTCTGTCTCTCTCAAATAGATAAAAATATTTTTAAAATGTAAATTTACAAAAGAAATAGTTGGGCCAGGCATGGTGGTGCATGTCTTTAATCCCAGCACTCGGGAGGCAGAGGTAAGAGAATCATGTGAGCTGATGGCCAGCCTGGAACTATAGAGAATGAGTTCCAGGTCAGCCTGGGCTAGAGTGAGACACTACTATTCTCTCTTAAATAAATAAATAAATAATCTTTTTTTGTTAAGTCTTAAATATATATTTATTGTCCATAATGAGTTACATTATTCAGCGGGCAAACAATGAGTTGTTATCCCCAATTCCCCAATGTCCCCCCTCCCCATCCCCAATCAGCTGGATATCCTCCTCTGTGGGTCGTCTGGATCAGTCCTTGTGGCAGGGGACCATGGATAGCCTAGTATTCAGCCAGGTTCTCCTGGCCCAAGTGTGTTGTTACTGAAGGGTGCCATGCCTCTGGACAGTTTCCCCCACCATGGCTCTTACAATCTTTCCGCCCCCTCTTCCGCTCAGTTCCCTGAGTCGTGGTGGATGAGTATTAAGGCTGCTTTAAGGTTGTGAGTTTAGGGGTCTTTGTGTCAAAGTTTTTTTTTTAATGATCTTTTTAAATAGGGGAGAAGTCAATGTCTACAAAGCCACAGAGGTCACTCTAAGGAGGAATATGTCAAGGGAAAATTACGGAAAAAAAAACCCTGGAGTGGGGCTAGGGAGATGAGTGCAGAGAAGAGCACAGTGTGAATCCCATGTAAATGACACCCCCCAGCTTCACTGGAACAGGGGATGGATGTGGGCAGGACTGTCCTAGAGAGGCCACCTGGAGGCTATTGGATGCAGAGGGAATATGCATGATATCGTTCGGGAAGGACGGATAGAGGGAGAGAAGGAGAGAAGTGAATGGATCCTGAGAGATATTAACATGACTGAGGTGGATCGTGTGCTGAGGTGTGAGGGAGAGAAAGACATTAGGGTGCCTTCAGGGTCTGGAACTTTAGCTGATCTGGGTGGGGAGCACGCAGGAGGGGCCAGTGGCCATGCTGTCACATTTACTGTCATAAACTAGTGATGAGTGGTGAGCTAAGGAGCTTCCCCAGAATGACGACAAGTGAAGGGTTGAAGCATCTCCCAGCAGTCTCTGAGAGAGCCCTGCAAATCCTCTCTGGGAATGCATTCGTGTACAATGTGCTCATGGATATTCATATTCGGATAATGTAAGGCACCGATTTAGTTGGGTTTGAACTATTTATCAACTGCCGGCCTATTTTTGTAATCACCCTCTTAGAATTTTAATGGATCCAACATAAAGTACTTTAAAAGACACCTCTCCCCATGCTATGTCTGGATTGGGCATTCTGATGAAAGGGAGTAAACCATGTAAACCATGGTGAATGATAATAACCATAATATATCTGGATTTATGGACATCCACCCCCGAAGGCCTCCAGGCATCTTCACAGAAAACAACTAAGAATGTAACTCGTCATCCAACAAGGCAATCTGCCTAAATCAATAAATCCCAGAGTTGGTCTATAAATAAACTTCTATCGGCAGGCTTCAACATCAAAGAAATGCTGTATTGGAAACTGGCAAAGATATGTTTAAAGTTTCCATCATTCTTTTTGTCTCCATGGATGCTGCAGTCATGCAAGCTAGACCCTGGGAAAGAGTCTGCTTTCTGCTACTTTGGTTTACATGTGCCATTTTTTTTTTCCAGGTAGCCAGCACCTGTCTTGTCCAGGGCTACTCAATCATGCTTTGCTGGCCTCATCACAAAAAAAAAAAAAAAAGCATCAAGGTTAGGACCCTATAGCTGAAGACACCACGTGCTTCAGGTGTAGGACACTGAGAAATCAAGCTGGAACTGAGCCGGAAGCCTCCTCCCTGAAGGTGAACTGTCAAGGTGTTAGAAAGTGCTTTGCAGCCTGTTGAGGAAAGAAAAAAGTCATCAACAGTCAACAGGCAGTGGGCACCACAAACTACACAACCAACCATGGAGGTAAGATATGCCCAGTTGTGCAACAGTGGCATGGTGGTTACAGGGGTAACCAACTGCTCTCTGTTTGGGCTTGAGCCCTCATCCATGGGAGGGAATTCCTGCCTGGAACTGGAAACCTAATCCAAAACCTATGCCTGGGGAGGTCATAGGCCCTAGGAGGGAAGTCTAGTGTTGTTTGCATAAATGGATAAACTGTGCCCGTCAAGTTTCCTTATAAGTATTTATGTTTATGCCCATAGATTAGTGTTGCTCTCACTTTTGGTTGGAGAAGCTTCTTTAAACATTTGGGGGGAGACTCAAAACCCACCAAAGTGCTGAGAATCAGTGACTGTTGAGTGCTCAGTACTAAATGAGACATCTCCATCACCTCCTCCAAGACTCAGAGACTGTGGTAGTTTGAATAATGTCCCCCAATAGATTCAAAAGTTTATTATAATTGTAAATTGTCTCCAGCCAGTTCTGGTTGGAGGAGGTGTGTCACCTTGGCCAGATCCTAGGGTTAAGCTCTAAGGAGTTTCTGGGGTGGGTCTGGAATTCTAGCTATACATATGCAAAAAGCAGTCTGAGCTCCAGCCTGGAGTTCCTCTTGTTTGCTAGTTTTGGAGTGTGCTTGCTTGCTTGAGGTGCTGGTGGTGGGTTCTCTCTCTGTTTCTGCTTGAATCTGTGAAAGGGGGCCAGCCTTTTTCCTTAACTTCCCCTGGATCTGTTAGTTTCAATAAATACTTTCCTCCCCAAAATTGTGCCTCGTTTGGAGATTCATTCCAGCGACATGTGGCTATTATGACAGAGACTATTCCAGAAGAGGAGGGAGAAAGAGTGTAAGAGCCAGAGAGTGGAGAGAAGTACTATGAGATGCTGGTTTCCAGATACAAACTGGCTGTTGGATTCATGACCTCACAGTGGTTCAGTAATTGTCATTACCTGTTCAATATTGAGCTCCTCAGCATTCCGTCCTGCGTGGTGGAGGAGGGCAAAACTAAGATGAAGTAGAAGAGAGACTAGTCAGAAAGAAGGGGTTGGGTGGAAGAACAGGGAAGTGGGCATAGGAAGATAACCAAAATAACAGAAGGGGGATAGTGATAAAAATTTATTATATAAATATGTGAAAGATGTCCATAAAAAGTTAAAAAATAACTGGATGTGGTGGTGCACACCTTAAATCCCAGCACTTGGGAGGCACAGGTAGGAGGATCACTGAGTTTGAGGTCAGCCTGAGACTACATAGTGAATTCCATCCAGGTCAGCCTGGGCTACAGCGAGATCCTACCTTGAAAAACCAAAAAAGCCAACCAAACAAAAAAAAAAGCCAATCAATCAATAATTAAATGGAAAAGAGAGAGAAAAGCTTTCATATGCAAACTCCCAGCCTGCCTTGTGGTTAGGATCCAGGTCTGAGAATCTGGTTCTCCCCATCAGATGCAGCAACAGGAGTCTTTCATGCATCTGGTATTCTCACTCTTTGACTGGTTTTGTAAGTTACCAGGTATCTTTCCCTTCCCCCTCCATCTGTAAAGGAAGACTTCAGCTGTCTCCAGGGAGTTTCAATAGTTCTCAACCTTTTATTGTAGTCACTCTATCCCTCTCTCCATGAGTAGTGGATGCTTCTTATTTTCTTCTTCACATTTGCTAGGTCTCTTGAGAGCTGTTCACTGGAGAGCTGGTGACCTGACACTATTCCTAAGTGTTTCAGCATATGTCTCCTGAGTGTGATCTCCACAAGCCATCATCCTGCGATCAAACCCAGGATCGATCACAGCACCATGTGTATTAATTACCTTTCTCACTGCTGTGACAAAAAAATACCAGTAAAGGCAGTTTATGGAGGGAAGGGTTTACTTTGGCTCACAGTTCAAGGGGATCCAGTCCATCATGGCAGAAAAGGCATGGCGGCCGGAGCTTGATACGATTGGTCACTTTGCATCCATAGTCAGTAAGCAGACAGCAACGAATGCCCATGCTCAGCTAGCTTCCTCCTTCTTATACAACCCAGGACCAAGGTCCATGAAATGAATGCTGCCACTCACACTTAGGGTCTGCCCTCCCACCTTGGTTCACCTCATCTAGAAACTCCCTCACAGACATGCTCAGAGATTGTTTCCATGGTGATTATAAATCCTGTCAAGTTTACAATGAAACTAATGGCCACACCAGAAGTACAGCCCATACTTAAAATCTTCTAGGCTATCTTCTTATATATCATCTATCTTTATCCATCCATCAGCCATGAACCTATCAACCATCTATCTACCTATCACCTCCCTATTCATCCATTATCCATCAATCGATCACCTACCATCTATCTCTCCATCTATCTATCAATAGTCCATTCATGGGGTTGGGGATTTAGCTCAGTGGATGAGCGCTTGCCTAGCAAGCACAAGGCCCTAGGTTCGGTCCTCAGCACCACAAAAAAAAAAAAAAAAGTCAATTCATCATATCCATGCATCTAACTTCTCTCTATCACATATATGTATGTATCAATGCATTATCTACTCTCTTCCATTTATTATATTTATCTATGTATTTATTTATCTTCTATCATATCTATGTATGCATACATGTACTGATCTATCATCAATATATCTTCTATTTATTATATTTCTCTGTGAATATTAATCTATCATCTATCAATCACCAATTTATCTATCTATCTATCTATCTATCTATCTATCTATCTATCTATCTATCTATCTATCTATCTATTCTATCATCTATCTATCTGTCTATCTACCTATTCATCCCTCTATTTATCTATTTACCTATCATCTCTCTATCTATCTATCATCTACCTATCTGTCTATCTATATATCTGTCTATCATCTATCTATCACCTATCTAATCTATCTAATTAGATAAGCCTTTCATGAGGTAATAAGGCATGTATGATAACCCCTGTGTAGCAGCTGACAACAGTGAGACACGCAGTGGTCAAGTTTCTAGTCAGTCCATGGCAGAAGTAGAGAAGCAGGTTTCTAACTATGGGGTCATTCCTCCTCAGCCCGACTAAGCTGTGTGAAGAGCCATCATGATGAACTGGCTTAAGGAAGCAAAGGGCAGGTTCAGTCTGGGTAGATCTTAGAGTCTTGGCTCAGGCCATGCTAGCATGAAAACCCTTCTTACACTGTAGTTGCCCGATGGTCTGTGAGCCATCCTTCTGCAGTTGGACCAGTAAATAACCGAGTTCAGGCTTCACCTGACTGGGTGGAGGTGACCCCACAGGTCCCATGCCTGATTTCCAGTTCCCGTAGATGCCCGAGTACTTAGTGTAATTGGATGTCACAAGCTTCGCCCTGTGATTTGTGTGGTCTCATTGATTAACAAGGGTTGGCAGAGCCCAGCATTTTTCTGCTGTTCTCCTGGGCAGGAATGTTTGTCAGCAAACAAGAAGGAAGGGATTGCCCTGGGGTCCCTCTTCCTCTCTGGCCTCACTGAGCCAGCCAGGGCTGGGTCGACCTGGCTGATGCTTGGTGATGTGGGATCCATTTAGTTTCTCAAGGGACAATGGTGACCCTTTTTCACTTTAAAAAATTATTTTTTATTTATTACAAGTAGAGAGAAGAGAGATAGAGAAGGAGAGAGGGAGAGAGGGAGAGGGAGAGAATTGGTGTGCTAGGGCCTCCAGCTAGTACAAACAAATTCCAGATGCATGTGCCACCTTGTGCATCTGGCTTAACATGGGTACTGGGGAATCGAACCTAGGTTCTTAGGCTTTGTAGGCAAGTGCCTTAACCACTGAACCATCTCTCCAGTCCCCTTTCACTTTTGTAACTGGAGGCTTACAGAAATGTGAGGAAAGTTGTTGAATGGAAGACCTGATTGGTTTTCCCAGGAGATTAAAAAAAAAAAACAATCAAATAGAATGCATCTACTGGAAATAAATGAACTGATGCTTTCTAAGTCAGAATATGTATCTCTGAAGGTATGTCATGACAGGGAAGGAGTAGGAGTAGACCTTTGGGTGTGAGTGTGTTTATGTGTGTGCAAATGTGTAAGAAATATATATATATACACACATACATAGGCAATGTTGTATATATCATCTTATGTATTAAATTTTATTTTATTTTATTTATTTTTAATATTTTATTTATTCATTTTCTGTTTTTAAATTTTTATTTATTCATTTTTCAAGCAGAGAGAGGGAGAGAGAGAGAGAGAGAGAGAGAGAGAGAGAGAGAGAGAGAGAGAGAACACACCAGGGCCACCACCTTGTGGGTCTGGCTTATGTGGGTCCTGGGGAACTGAACCTGGGGCCTTAGGCACTGGAGGCAAGTGCCTTAACCGCTGAGCCGTCTCTCCAGCCCTTTATTTTATTTTTGTGTTCACATGTATGTACATGTTTATATGTGTGTGTGTGTGCAGGTGCACATGCATATATGTGTGTGCACATGTCTGTGGAGTCCAGAGGACCATTTGGGTATCATTCCTCAGGCACGATTCACCTGTCTTTGAGACAGAGTCTCTCACCTACAACTCGTCAAGTTAGACTAGACTGGCTGGCTGTTGAGCCCCAGGGACCCACCTGCCTCTGCCTCCGGTGCTGGGTAACAAGCAAGCATGATACGTGGGGTCATTTGTCCTTAGGTACTCACGTTTGCAAGGCAAACACTTACCAACTGAGCTATCTCCCTAGATCCTTTTTTTTTTTGGAGTCGGGGGAGAGTTTTGAGGTAGGGTCTCACTCTATCCCAGACTGACCTAGAATTCACTATGTAGTCTCAGGGTGGCCTCAAACTCATGGTGATCCTCCTACCTGTGCCTTTCTTGGATTAAAGGTGTGCACCACCATGTCAGGCTTTCTTATTTGATTTTTGATGTGCAATAATTATGCATGTTTATGGTGTGCAATGGGATATTTGATACATGCACATATCATGTAATAAGCAAGTCAGGGTAAGTAGCATATATGTCACCTTAAACATGTATCATAACTTTTGGTGAGAGCATTCAAATCTCTTTTTTAGGTGTTATTAAATATACACTATAGCTATCAATTACTATGCCTTAGTGTATAATAGAGTCCTGAAGTCTTTCCTCCTAGCCATAACCTTGAACCCTTGGTCAAATTGTGTATTTCTCTTCCCTGCTACTCTTCTTGGCCTTTGGCTATTATTTCACTATTTACTGGAAGGATACCTGCTTTTATGTGTGTGTACCTGGGTGTGGTATGGATGGTGGTGTGTGCGTGTGCATATACATATGCCCCATGTATACAGGTGGAGGCCAGAGGAGAATGTCAGGTGTTCTAGAACCTTCTTATCAGCATGTTTCCTTGAGACATATTTTCTCACTGAACCTGAACTACTTTTTTGGGTCACAGTGGCTGTCCAGTGAACCCTAGCAATTTTCTGATCTCCTCTCCCCACTGGACTAAGGTTACAAGTGCTGGCACAGGCAGCTCTTTACATGGGTGCTGGGGAATTGAACTCAGGTGGTGTCAGGCTCCCTTGTACCCTCATGCTTGCTTGGCATGTGCTCTTACTTTCTGATCTTCTCCCTAGCTCTGGATATCATCTTATTTTTAAATTTTTTATTTATTTATTTGCAAACAGAAAGAGATAGAGAGAAAAAAAAGAGACAGACAGAGAGAATGGGCACAGCAAGGCTTCCAGCTGCTGCAAAGACACTCCAGATGCATGTGCCACTTTGTGCATCTGGCTTTACATGGTACTGGGGAATCGAACCTGGGTCATTAGACTTTGCAGGCAAGCATCTCCATTGCTGAGCCATCTCTCAGGCCTCCAACTTATTTTTTAGATTCAACATAAAAGTGATATCTGGGCACATATTTGTTTTTTAATCCTGACTTATTTCACAGAACAAAATTTTCTTCTATAGATTTCATCTTTTCAGGGCTGTATAGTATTCTCGTGTACATCTGTACCATTCTTCTTTTTTCTGTTTGTCCATCTCTGGGCATTTAGGTGGGTTTTTGTGAATAGTGTGGCAATAAACCTGGAACTACCGAAGTCTCCTCTACAGAGTGATTTCAGGGAGTGTTGCAGTCTTGGTCGTGGTGATGGCTATAATTGTGTCTGCATGTGTGTGTGCGTGTATGTGTGTGTGCACGTGTGCATGTGTGTGTAATCGTTCAAGCTATATTCTGGCATGCAACTCTGTATGCGATAACTTTGTTGTTGCTTCTCCTGAATGTGGCCTGTTGTAATGACAAGTAACACTGAGGTCAGGGCCACACTCTGGTTATTCCCATTTCATTCTTTATTTTCCCCCGAGTGGCCTTCTCTGGCCCACCTCCCCTCTGCATTAACTCCTGATTGATCTTCCTCACTGCCCCACCCATCCTCTGAAAATCCTTCTCCATCAGAACACACACCCTGGGATGACAGCATGCTTGATTGTTCAGTCTCCTGTGGCATCCTTAGAAGGAGACATGATCGGCACCTGACAGGCTGAAGCAAAGATACTTAAATCCATGCATGAGGATTCTGTCTTAGGATGGGTGTGACCAAAATCAGGTCACGAGATCATAAGATGCTCCTGGAAAAGTTCTGGGACTGTGGCCACAGCCAAGAGTTGGAGTTCAGCAAGCCAAGGTCCACCGTAAAAGCCAGCATACAACATGGTGATCAATACAAGGCTCAAGTGACCCCTGGGCCAGCATAAGAGGAGCTCAGATGGCTAGTTTAACAGTGTACACCCTGCTAGGGAGTGGCCCCACATGTGGGCAGATCCACTGAGGTCTGTACATTCTCCTGATGTCAGAATAAACCAGTATTGCCTAGGAGATCAGTGGGATTCCAGGGGATGTATGGTAATGTTTTTATTTGTCGCAGTTGGGGGAAGGGACTGCTGGCATCAATAGTCAGTGTAGCAGATGGCTCTATGTTGCTGGGATGAGCATCCAAACCAGACACAGTTTATGGGAAGAGGGGGTCTATTTTCAGCTTATAGATTCAGGTGAAATTCCATAATGGCAGAAGAAGCTGGCTCCCATTCGTAAAGCCAAGCAGAGCAAGAAACCACCAGCCGCCAGCAAACAGAACAGAACAAAACAAAACAGATACCTCACAAATTGGGAACCCCCAGAACTCTGCATACCTTTAGGCTGGAATTCAGGCCCACCCCTGGTGACACACCCCCTGTTACAGGAGTCTTCTTATTTAGGGGCTGAAGCTGGAAACTCAATTTTAATAAAACACCTGAGTCTATGGGGGGGGGGGCATACATTCAAAATTCCACAGGCAGGTTCTGGGAGGTGTATAGATTCTCTTGTCCAGCTAACCTTCAGGAAGCTACCTAAAGGGTTAACCTTCAAATGGAAGAGCACAGAAGAATCCAGGAATGTTGCTAAATACTGGGCCTTGTGTTGTGTAATGTTTTTTCCCTCTTGGCAGAACTTGAGGCCATCTTGGAGTACAGAAATGCTTTGGCCATGGAAAAGCCATGGAAACTTTTGAGAAGAACAATACATACAGTAATATCCAAGTAGGCAGCAGTGAAGAGCGGTTGACACTCACAGGAGGAAGTGGAGGCCTTCATAAGACCCTCACCTGGAATTCTGATCACTGCTCCTTCCTGACCACCTCCCCACCACACAACAGCTGCAAGTGATCATGGAAGAGGCCAGATTACATAGGAAGTGGAAGGTTAACTAGAAGGAGGACTCCATGATAAAACCATCCAGGATGGATGGATTGAGTCACCCATGCTCCTGTAAGAAACCCCTCACCTGTGCTTTGTAAGTAACCCCCATACTCATTGGCTCACCAAAATTTCATGTTTGGTACAATTATTACTTTGGTGTGCCATTTTGTGCCCTAACTGAGATGAATAGGCCTATATTTGAGTCTCCTCAGGGAAAAAAAAATTCATTCAACACCTTAGAATAGAGGGTAGGGCAGAACCCCTGTGAAGTGGGAAGAAACTGGAATCCAGCTTTGGGAATGTAGAAATCCTGTGCCCGTGACCTTACCCCGTTGGAAACAAAGGAGAGAAATTTTCCAATCAAAATGATATTCTACCCATCTTTCCTTTACCAGCCAAAGCTCAGTCTCTAAACATATTTTGTGGTGGTATTCAGGATACAAAAACCTAGAATGAAAAGTAGATTTTTTTTTCCCTTCCTGGTATGAGCCCCGACTTCAGACAGCCCCGCATGATGACCAGCCTTTTTTGGGCCCTAAGCCAATTTCTTTAATGAATCTCTCTAATTTAATTCATATTTTCCCACCTCTCTATTAAGTACCACCCAGCCTCATTGAGCCCAACATTTGAACCAAACACATTTAATGACTATCCCTTCATTAAACATTACAAGCTCTCTAAGGCCTTGGCAGGCACCCCTTTTGATAACCTAGACCCCAGAAAAGTCAATAGTCACCGCCTAGTTAAAACCTGGGCTTCCTTCCTACTTTGCAGCTGGGCTGAGAGCCTCGTGGGTGAGCCAGGCTTCATCACTTGGGAAGGATACGTTTTTCCAGGCCAATGGATTCTGAGCTCTGGCTATATCTCATGACTTGACACCAGATGTCAGCGAAGGGTAATTGTTGTCTCAGTCAGAGGCGAGCTCAGGTAGCAGCCGGCATCCTTGGTTTATGTTTTATAGCAAAGGTGAAGCATGGCTCTGTCTCCACCACACACATATATTACAATAAAAGGGGATATCGGAGCCTAGTGTTTTTAAAGGCTAGTCATAAAAGATGAATAACGAGGCAGTTTAAAGCTAAAAGACAGCTGCCAAGTTCAATGGCCATGATGGATGCCAAACACCCAATGTGGAGAAAAGCCGTTCCTCCGAGACCACCATCCAAAAAATTAATTACTACCATTCAGCATCTTTAAGTGTGCTACTTAATATACTGCTACCATAATTAAATTTCCAGCCCTGTGACCTTGAGACCATTTCCTGAGATAATAAATGAGATCAAGGTTTAATCGATGCATATGCAAGTTAGAAACTGTCCAAGGATGCAAAGAGCCATTGCGCTATGAGTCAAGGTTGGGGAGCGGGGCTGGGGTGGTCAGGGTGGAATGGAGCTCTGCCGACATCTGAAGATGGTCCTTCTTTGACAGGGGTGTCTCCTACAGTTTACGTGTTGACCTAAGAACAACATGGTGGGGTAGACATAGCCCCGGGTTGAGCAAGAGCTGAGTGTCCTTGTCAGAGCTGCGTTGACCTTGGATGAGTCTTGAGCATTGAAGGTCATTGTCTTCTCTTGAAGGAAGAACACATAGAACACATCATCTGCATTTCTTTGGAGTCTATTTTGTTTTCAAGCTGTATGAGAGCAATATGGTATCTCATTCCCGTCTTCCTCCCTCCTAGAAATAGCTAACCTAGCCTCATTCAGTCCTCTCCAGGTATC
>PVHP010026327.1:0-24754 GCA_004024765.1 Zapus hudsonius
GTAAGTGCTAATTTTTAACTAAAATGTTAGTGCATGATGTTTATCTAAATATATATGAAGAAGTAAAATTATTAATAGATGTTTAATGCATGAGGAGAAATGGGTATCCTTTTCTGTGAACAATTTTGAAATACATAACATATTGTGACTCCTCACTTAATCTTTTCCCAGAAATTTTAAGATAAGCTGGACTGTGAAAATAGCTTTTGAGAACTGCTGATCTCATGATTGAGAGACTGAAAGAAAATCAGCTTAGCTTTAGCCGTTTTCCTTCGCTTGATGAGGCGAATGACGTGTCTTTTCATGCCTCTGTCCTAGGAAACAGTGCTTTCCCTGCTTCGCTTTCAACCTCAGTCTGATTAAATTCTACAACCAGCAACACAAAGCAATTACCTGTAATAGTTAGAAATAAATGAACCCAGCAAATAAAACAATAAAGGGATTGAGACTCTAAGGGAAAAGAATGACATGACAGATAAGTAAGGGAAAAATGATTGGATAATCAAGGTGAAATATAAATATACATAAACAGAATTTATTACTGGGTTGCCGAAGATAGTCAAAGGCAAAAAATGTAGAGAAATTGGTGATATGGTTAAAACTTGTAATTATGTAGAATGAGTAAGAATAAAAACCTAATATATACCATTAGTTCTCTAACCGTTAACATACTACATTCAGCAAATTTGCTAGAAGAGAGGCGTAAGGTGCTCTTTTTACCACACACACGCATGACCTCATGAAGGAATCTGTGGAAAGTGATGACTCTAATAATCACGTATACACTACGTGACACAATTTTATATACATACACATTTTATACACATACATATATGCAGTTAAAGTCATTCAGATAATTTTGTTGTTCATCTTAGAGTATGTGCAAAAGAAAACAAGAAAGTATAAACAAGGATATTTTTGTCTGTCTCAAATTCAGTATATGGATATGTCTAAAATAGAAAATCTCCAAACATTGTATTCAGTGCATAGGAGTCTCAGAGCAGGGAACAATGAGACAATTACAAAGAGTCATGACCCACTTGATTTCCTAAACCTCTAAGAATTGAAGAAAACGTGATTATATATTTGAGCCAAATAAACTAAAATACAGCATAAAATAATAATTGGATAAAAGAAGCTTCTCTATGTTGGCCACCTTTGCTTTGTGGTGGTTGTTGTGTGTGTAACATATATAGATGATAATACTTAGGTTGCTTTGTTGAGCTTAGCAATAAATGAGGAAATGGAAGAATCCTTTGTTTTGAAAGGAAGAAAATAGAGTCTTCTAGAGATTTCAGGAGTAGAGAACAGTAACTGCCTCGAGCGAGTGCTCTGCTTGCTAAGAAGTGCAGGTGATGCTTTCTTTCAGCCAAGGCTCCAGAGAGCTTAATTCAATGCTCTGGGCTGGAGAAGAGTCACTAGGCTGAGTCCATTCCAGAGGGTGAGGGAAGCCTGGACTTGGGGGAAAATGACAGAAATCGTTCTAATTGTGTGAGAGAATGGCTAGGCAAAACTTTGTCTGAGGTATAGATTTTAAGTAAAGACTTCTTAATCATTATAAATTGTACAGCTTAAGTAATTTGCCATTTACTATGAAATATAGGGGGATGAACATTGATCAATAGACATATTGAAGAGCTGGGAAAGAATGAAGTAAAAGAACATATTCAAGGATGAACCTGGACTTCACATGAGAGCCTCTCCCTGTGTCTTATCCTAATCCTAAATTTTTTTCATCCAGATGACCTTTTTTGAGTATTATGATACTTATCCTGGGAAGTAACAGCACAACATATAGCATTAACTCGCGTATGTTGTTTAGTCCATGTCAAGCATGAGACTTAATGAAATAAAGTCAAGAGAATAAAACATTGTGGCTGGAGAGTGGAGTCTCGTGATCTACTTTAAAGGCCTCATTTGGAATAATGTTCCCATTAACCATCCCACAGTCTTCATTAGACTCTCCAGCAGCAGAAGCAGGTTCTGCCAGGGATTGTTGAGTGTTGAGTCTCCACTGTACTTCTGGGATTCCTGAGGGTTCATAGAAGTAGGTATGAATGGGTGCGAAAATTAAAACACCCCATCATGTTTGGATAGATTCCTTTAAACAAAATTCTGAAGAAAAAAAATCAATAAAATATAAAAGGGCTGAGGAGTTCAGCTTAGTGGTCAACTCTGCCTAGGAACTTTAAGGTTCTGAGTTTGATCACTAACTAGAAACACGCACACACACACACACACACACACACACACACACACACACACACACGATAAGGAGAAATAATGAATAACAATAAAGTAGAATAGTGTCAAACTTACTTATTTAAGATGGGAGAAACAACTGTGTTAACTGTATTTTTTCATATTATTTTGAGTCAGGATAGAAAATAAGCTTTAGAAGGATGTTCACAGTCACTTTGTAATATTAAATAAAAATCCCTGTGAAGCGAGACTTGCTGACTTCATAAGAATAGTTTGGATATTATTCATGGATACAGTCTAAAAGCAATCAATGAGTTACTTAATAACATTTCGGACAGGAAGTTTATGTAAATCTTAAGAGGCATTTACCTTGACTTTTCTCCATATTTATAATATGTGGTAAAAACTTTCTCTACATTTGTGTTTATTTTTTCAGCACTGATGAAAATTCAACAAATTACTTTCCAGCGGTGACAATATTTATATGGTGTATGCATTTATTCCACAGTTTAGTGTCCTTTGGCTTTGAGAGCAAAATTTTCTTTCATAAGACTTTATGAACATCCTCCTTTCATCCAAGTAGAATTTAAAGGAAATATGTATTTTTTTTCCTGATTGCATTGACCCTATTGAGAAGGCATATCTGAGGAATAACCAATAACAAAGAATAGTTGCTATTCTTTTCCAAGTTACTGAAGGCTCACCATGTTGGTCTGGAATAACAGTGATATTCTAGAGCCTGTATTTCTCTTGCAGGGATTTCCTGGACTGGAATATGTCCATTCTTGGCTGTCAATCCCATTTTGCTTTGCATACTTGGTCGCATTTATTGGTAATGTAACCATCCTCTCTGTCATTTGGATAGAGCCCTCACTCCATCAGCCCATGTATTATTTCTTGTCCATCCTGGCTCTGACTGACCTGGGGATGTCCATGTCCACCCTTCCTACCGTGCTTACCGTCCTATGGTTGGATGCTCGAGAGATCCAGGCAAGTGCCTGCTACGCTCAGCTCTTCTTCATCCACACATTCACATTCCTGGAGTCCTCAGTGCTTCTGGCTATGGCCTTTGACCGTTTTGTGGCTATCTGCCGCCCGCTGCACTATTCCACCATCCTCACCAACAGCGTGATTGGTAAGATTGGTTTGGCCTGCTTGCTACGAAGCATGGGTGTTGTATTGCCCACACCTCTGCTGCTGAGACGTTATCATTACTGCCGTGCCAACACCCTCTCACATGCCTTCTGCCTGCATCAAGATGTTCTGAGGTTATCCTGCTCCAATGCCAGGGTCAACAGTGTGTATGGCTTGTGTGTCGTCATTGCTACGCTGGGTGTGGATTCAGTCTTCATTCTTCTCTCCTACGCTTTGATTCTCAATGCTGTGCTGGGAACCGCCTCCCGTGGAGAGCGACTGAAGGCTCTCAACACGTGTGTCTCCCACATCTGTGTGGTGCTCATCTTCTTTGTGCCTGTTATTGGGGTGTCAATGGTGCATCGCTTTGGGAAGCACCTGTCTCCCATTGTCCACATCCTCATGGCTGACATCTACCTGCTTCTCCCCCCAGTGCTCAACCCTGTTATTTACAGTGTCAGGACCAAACAGATTCGGGTAGGAATTCTCCGTAAATTTCGACTGAAGAGGAGGTTTTAAGTAACCTGTTTCCTATAGTTTCCACTCCAGGAAGCAATGGGAAAGATGTTTTATAATATAACAAAATAAACGATGATAGCTCACTTAGGTAATTATAATCTTGCTAAAACCTTAATTCCTGATTTGCGTACTAGTCATCTTGTTAAATTTCTAATACTTTTACATCCTTCATGTTATCTTAGTTAATTGTTACTATGTATGTCATTAAAGTTTTTTGTGGTACATAGTAATAACAATGAACTTTTATAACATAATTATGAGACAATGATAGATGATATATATTGGAAATTAAGATTTTAAGAAACTTAAGTGTATTAATATTGTACAATTATTATTTTTAGTGATGATAATAGCAGTCACATTTTTTATGAAATATAACAATGCTTCCATAGTTTCTCTTGCTATCAATGATCTTAATGTAAAAATCACTCTCTTGTAATAATACTTTTTACTCTTTCAATATGAGACTTTCATGTTGTAACTTCAATTTCTTTGTAATTCATCACATTTTTCTTTTATAGTAGGATGACCTACATTAGTTGGATACCAATTGCTTTTGTCTTCTCAATGTTTATTTGAGTTTATTCCTCTTCCTATTTGTCCTGGTGTTGATTTATGTTTTAGAAAAGATGATTTGATCAAAATCTCTTGTCTAAGCAAAGTGCCTTGAGAACAGAAGTTATGATGTATTTCTCTCCTATGCCACACCATGCATGATTTTACAGTTAACAAAATGAGTTAGGCGATGCTCAGCATTAGTATGCAAGATTCAGATGCCCCTTTGTACCTCTTCTACCATGCTAATCTCCATTGTGCAGCTAGCTGTCTTGTATCTTCAACATAAACCCTGTGCTGACAATCATGGCTTTGTGTCTCTCTGTCTCTCTCATTCTCTCTCTCCACACACATGTGCACTGACTATCTTGAAACACTTCACATTATAAATTTATAAAAAGAAAATAACTTTTAGTCTGAATGATTTTATGACACAATGTTTTATTGAATACAGACACATGTATCACATATTACTAGGAAATGTAGTGTTGTCTTACTATCACCTCCTTTAGTCAGTGAGGAAAAGTTTATTTTAGAGATTAATATGATTATGGAATTATACTCTATGTTTGTTAAAAAACAATTTTATTTAATAGTATTTGGGATAATGATGCTATTTGGAAAACAAAATATGGAATCAGCAATTACTCTTTGAGAAGACAGTGAATAATATTTTCAGTGATCAGTCAAGTAAGATGGAGGTGAACAAAGGTTGCAACATTACACTAGACAATTTCCAGTGTCTCATTTATATTCATTCTATTTGTAACTCCAGCAGAAGTCCAGTGATCTTATCTAACCAGAAAACAACAATAATCTACATCTTTCAAAGCAATGATTATTTCAGAATGTCAACATCAAAGAGTGTGTCAATTGTAACAAGATATACATTTAGCATGAAAGTGGTTTATTTCTTAGGAGAAATGTGCATGTGAATATAATGCATCGTAATAAAGACTATTTGGTAATCATCAGGTTGGATCCAGACAAATTAGTTTATTATTTAATGACTATATAATCATGAAACTATTTTCCTCTGAGTACATATTTTGTTGGAATTGACCTTACAATGAAGAGAATGGAAACAAATTAGTTTAGAAATTAAAAAATAAATTGCTTAATAGAAATAAAAATGACATAATTTATAAATTTCCTAGATTAGAAGGGAAAGTATCTAACCTCTGAGCTATCTCTCCAGCCCTGTTACCTCCTTTGTCCACTTTTGGCTTGGTTTGGCTTTAGTATACCCTATGATCTTTGAAAACTAAAAGAAAACACCTTATCTGTCATAATAAAAAGAGATAAGTCCTGGAGAGATGGCTTAATGGTTAAGGTACTTGCCTACAAAGCCCAATGACCCATGTTCAATTTTCCAGTACCCACATAAAGCCAGATGCACAAAGAAGCACACGCGTCTGGAATTTGTTTGCAGTGGCTGGAGGCCCTGGTGCACCCATTTTATGTCTCTCTTCTCTCCGTCTTTCTCTGCTTGCAAATAAATAAATAAATAAATAAAATATTAAAAAAGAGATGAGAAGCATAGAATGGCAAGGGAGGATCATAGTCAACTGCAGACTGTGAGAAATTAGATAAAACGCACAGATTCCAAATGTCAGGTTTATAAAGAAAACAACAGACTGTAACCTAGAACTCTGAACTAGGTGGTCAGGAAATGGTCAGATATCCTTGCATCTGTGGTCCACAAACAAAAGATAAAAGGAAATGTCCACTAGAAAAGGTAGGAAAAACGTAATGTTAAACAGAGCGACAAGCTATGTGAATCGTACAGAGAAACCACCCAGTGCAGGCTGTCACTACCCAATATATGGGGTTAGGAGGGAACAGACACTACAATCAAAATCCTCTGCTGGGAGGAGGAGAAACACGTCACAGGCAGCTCTAAGTCTCAAAGCACCCACTTCACTATGAGCACAGGAACCTGAGAAGCACAGTGTCATGTGATCAGTCCACATGAGCTGACCTGGCCTGAGTCAGTGGAGAAAGAATACCCTCACTAAGAAAGACACACTCAACCTTGGTTGATGAATATCCAGGTTTGAGCCTGAGTAAGTGTGCACAGGGCCATGCATCAGAGCCTTGGACAATGCAGGCTAGGTGGTAAAAATGTGGCCACTCAACACGTTCAGAAGACATTAGGGGGCTGGCTGGGAGTTCTTCTGATGTACTCTTTGCTATGATCTCATCAGAAGACACTGACCAACTCAATTAGTCAGAGAAGGAAGAAGCAAGATGGCAAAGTGGTGGTCAGTAAGCCCAAGCCAGTAAGCCACAGTCACAGACACTGTACCCCTGCTAAATGCTCTTTACGTGTGCATATTTCATGTTTAATATGCTGATTTTTAAGGTGTATTTTCCAAAGGACACAGGTTTCCCTGGAATTGCAGGTCCCCCAGCCTCTCAGCCTTCTGTGTGCTGGTTTTGCTTTAAGCTGTTTTCTCAATCTCTTCCCAATCTGAAAGCACAGACTGACAAAATCACAGTTTGCATTTGCATAGGAGAAATGGATTTGACATCAATTATTACCTCCAGAGATCATTGAGAAGCAGTCCTGAGGGAACAGATTAGTTAGGATTGACCAGAAGGTCAGAGTATTTAGATATGGAAGCGAAGAACTGATGAAGCATCCAAGCAGACGGTCAAGGCAAAGGAAACCCTGATTTGGCTCTGGGATTATGAAGATGACAATGTCACTTTCGTCTAAAATCTATGCTTTCCTGAAGAATTAAATGCCTTAAGGTCATTCTGTGTATCTCATTCTTTTATGAGCATATTTAGGACTTCTCTACCTACAAGGAAAGCCACTGCTTGGCCGACTGGAAACCCAGACACTCTGCATTGGGGTGGATGCCTGTCTTCCCTTGAGGACTCAGGTGTGTCTGAAGGAAGGCTTTGAGGTGAGAAATAGTGATCAGAGGTTGGTGCATTTTATGTTTACAGAATCTACAAAGTGGAAAGGAAGATCAGGAGGTCCGGCTGAACTCTGTTCCTGAAAGCACTGCTCTGGAACAGGTGAGGGGTGTAGTCCTTCATTCCCCTGATAGAGCCAGGCTGTTAGCCTAGAAAATGGATCAGAAGAACTCTTGGAGAGAAGAATACTGTAAGTGAGTTTCTAAGTACAAGTAGTAATATGATGAGAATCCATGTACCGACATTCCTATTTTAAACGCATTGCTTGTTCTCTAACAGCAAGTAAAAGAACGTCAAGATTGTGAATGTTGGTGAGATGATTTGTATGTCACTTCTATCTCACTCTCGCATGTATCCTGAACAGCTAAGAATACTATAACCATAAGTAAGGGATGAGGCAGAATGAGTCTGTGCAAGCTTAACAGGGTTAAGGTCATGGCTACTTCATTATATTGATTAATATCTTTATTTCCTAAGGCCTGAGATATCTGGGATTAAAAGCATGTGCCATTATGCCCTGTGAGCTTTTTATTCACTTTTCTATTTATATACAATATTTTCAGAAGTTCTGTTTCATTTTAAACAGCTCTAATAACAAAAATGATAAAAATAACAATAAACCACTCATGCATTAGGGCTTTATTCACCAATATTCACTTGCACATACAATATGGTATTTCTCCCTTATTCACAGCTCTAGTTTGTACCATTGCTGCTACCCATCATCCACCCTGGCCCAACATATTAAAAGAAAAATGCCAGAAAATAAAAATCTGTCTGCTTTAAACAACTTAATACAACAATTTAAAAATAATTGTTCTATTTCATTATCAATTCTTTTTAATTTAATAGTATGCCTAATTTAAAATTAACCTTCATCATAGGGAAAAATTAGAACATGTAGGTTAAACCTTTCCCCTATCTGGCTTGCCTAGGGTCTTGGAATGAACATTTTGGATCTAAGAGAAACTACTTCAACACATTTTTTTTCATTTCCATGGGAGACAATTAGTATAAGAAACTTCATAAGCCTTTGATACCATTTAACTCATACTTATCATTTGAAACTCAACAATCACTTTCAATAAATTTTCTGTGATAACCTTGAATGAACTGAACTACTCTACAGCAATTTATAACACCATGTGTTTTTTTATAACCTTTAAAATGTTAAATTAACATTCAATTTTAGGTGTCTCACTTGTATTTCTAAGGCCTTTCCTATAGATCTCTCCATTTTAGTGTCACCATATCTCTTTCAATAAGTTCTTAATAAGTGCAAAATTAAAATCAAAATAATTGTTGACATACTAAAGTCGTGTGGTTATGAAGTGGAATGGGAGGAAGGGTGACGTAGAACACTGAGCACAGAATGTCGTACATCAGAACTTTGCTCTTCATCACAGCCTGACTTTCCACATTCCTATCTTTCCCTGCAGACTGAGGAACCTCTATCAGCAAGATGTCTGTTGTCAATAGTTCCACCCTATACCCTGGCTTCCTCCTGACTGGCTTCCAGGGCCTGGAGAGCAGATATGGCTTGATTTCTTTCCCTATCTTCTTGGTTTATGTTGCCTCCATTGCAGGGAACATCACCATCCTGTTCATCATAAGAACTGAGTCTTCCCTTCACCAACCGATGTACTATTTTCTGTCTATGCTGGCACTCACTGACCTAGGTCTTTCCACCACAACCTTGCCTACCATGTTCAGTGTGTTTTGGTTTCATGTCCGGGAGATCCCTTTCAATGCTTGTCTGGTTCAAATGTATTTCATTCATGTTTTCTCAATAATCGAGTCAGCTGTGCTCTTGGCCATGGCCTTTGATCGTTTTGTAGCTATCCGTGAACCTCTGCGCTACTCAACCATTCTGACCAATGGTGTCATTATTGGGATTGGAGTGGCAATTGCTGGACGGGCTTTAGTCTTGGTCTTCCCAGCTTCCTTCCTTCTGAAGAGGCTTCAATATCGTGCTGTCAATATTCTCTCCTACCCCTTCTGCCTGCACCAGGACCTCATAAAAACAACCGTATCCAGCCGTAGGGTCAGCAGCATCTATGGTCTCATGGTGGTCATCTGTTCCATGGGACTTGATTCATTGCTTCTCCTCCTGTCCTATCTCCTCATCCTGGGCACGGTGTTGAGTATCGCCTCTAAGGCAGAGAGAGTGAAAGCCCTCAACACTTGCATTTCCCACATCTGTGCTGTGCTCACTTTCTATACTCCAATGATTGGGCTCTCTATGATCCGACGCTACGGGCAGAATGCATCCCCAATTGTCCATGTGCTCATGGCCAACGTTTACTTGTTGGTTCCACCTCTCATGAACCCTATTGTCTACAGTGTGAAGACCAAGCAGATTCGTGAGAGAATCCTGAAGAAATTCAAGAAACATAAGGTATAAGTGAACGAAATTCAGAGTGATGGGGAAGGGCACCAACAGTCACCAGGCTCTACAGGTGTGTACAAGGGGCATATACACATCTGCCTACACACATACATTTCCTACACACACAAAACACATGCCAGACCACACACTTCACATACTAGAGACACATACAGGCCAAGAAATATTCTCAGTGTATTTTTTTTTATTTTTTCTGTTAGGACTAGAAGAGAATTTTCATCAGGAAATATCTGTTACCACAGAAAGTGATGAATGAATGAATGAATGAATGAATGAAACAACACTTTCTGAAGTATGAAAGGAAGCAAACATGGAGCTATCAACTGACCTGATTTGGGTAGTTCTCAAAACAATCCAGAAAAAATGATATTTTAATATTTAGAAATTAGGGCCCTATATGCACTTCTGTTTTTTTCCTAAGTATTTTATTTATTTATTTGCATGCATGCGTGAGTGCACACACAAACACACACACATTCAGAGAGAGACAAGAGATAGAGAGAGAGAGAGAGAGAGAGAGAGAGAGAGAGAGAGAGAGAGAGAGAGAGAGAATGGGTACACCAGGGCCTAGTACCACCACAAGTGAACTCCAAACCCATGTTCTGCTTTGTGCATCTGGCTTAATGTGGGTATCAGGGAATGGAAAACATGCATTCAGGCTTTGTAAGCAAGCATCTTTAACAGCTGAGCCATCTCCTCAGCCCCTAGTGTGCTTTTCTATTATGAAGAATATAGATGTCATGAGATGTAGATTTCTGTCAGTTTTCTCTGCTCTGGGTCTCAGAAGACTTGTCAATTATGCACATAGACCTTGAGCATTCTATACCTTAAAATATGTTCTCTAAGATCTAAGTAGAGAGAGATGCAGTTGCTCAGTACTCTATTCTTCTCTGAATATTGTTCTAATTGTTCTTTACTGAGTTTGCAATGGCATTCTGCACTGTGACACTCAAGATACTGTTTTGTTTGTGAGGTGGGATCTTGCTGTATCCCAGGCTGACCTGGAATTCACTATGTAGTTTCAGACTGGCCTAAAACACATTGTGATGCTCCCACGATTGCCTCCCAAGTGCCTGGTGTGTGCCACCATGCCCAGCTTTAAAGATTCTCTTCATGGTGCATATTCTTCATACCTATTAACAGGATCAATGGAGATACATTGATATTCTACATGGTATTGCCCTTTGAAACTTTTTTATTCAATACACACTGACATGATTTCTCTGTATTTCATTATAGAATCATCATATGATGTATTTCATTATATTCTTTCCAGTTGACTTCTTGTTAGATATTTAGATATTTGCTTATCTTTTTTAAAAATATATATTTTATCTTTTGAAGTACTGAATGTGGATGATTAGATGACTGATTGGAGATATTTATCCTTTTATATAAGCGTTTCTAGTGATAGATTTCTAAGAATTGTGCTGTCTTCAACCCACAAATCTGATGTGCTTTCTCATGAGTTTTATTAAGCTAAAACTGAAAGTTATCTCTGATTATTTAAATGTGTATTTTTACCTGTGACATATTTATGAGTTTCTCTAATTGACTTTTGCAATTGGGTTATAAGCTTATCCTACTGTGACCAAAGAGCATGTTTTCTCCTACAGAATATCCATGTTCACTTGAGAAATCATATAGTTTATTGTCATTGATATGCATGAGTTACAGAGTTGCTTATATATTCTATTTAAACATTGGTCTTCTCACTAGTTGTCTATTGCCTTTAGAATGATATTAAAGTATTAGATACTGTCATGGTTTGATCCAGGTGTCCCCCACAAACATATGAATGTGTTCTGATAGATCGATCCTCAGCTGATGGCAATTAGGGAATTAGAACCTCACTAGAACTGTGTTGTTGGGGCGGGATTATGGGGGTTATAAACCAGCTTCCCCTTGCCAGTGTTTGGCACACCTTCCTGCCGCTGTTTGCAGTGCTGTGGCAGAGGTGATGTCTACCCTCTGCTCATGCCATCGTTTTCCCTGCTAGGATGGAAGTCTCCCCTTGAGTTCGTAAGCCAAATAAACCCATTCCTCCACAAGCCGCTTTTGTTTGGGTTCTTCCTGCGCAGCAACTAGAAAGCTGACTGCAACAGATACTAATTTGAATGATTTATCTTTTTTATTTTTTATTTCTGCCTCAAAAATTTTCTGATCTGTTAATGAATACACAAATTTTTAACTGTTATATTTTTAATGTACTGCTCTGAAAAAATATCTTATCAATTATATTTGATGAAATTAACTTCTATGCCAATAGTACACAGAGAGAAGAGCTGTAGAACCAAGGTCATTGATGTGTGGGTTTCTTCAAGAAATAAAAGTGAAAGAAAAAATTGTATGAAAACTTTTGTTTCAATTAAAAAATGAACTATACTGTTCTATCCATTAAATGGATTGTTTAGCTGTTACAACAAAAAAGTTTGGTTTTGAGACTAATTTTGTTTTAATATTTTGTTGCAATTAATATTTCATCTTGAGCCTAAGCTTAGATTCCCTGAAACCTCATGTATTTCAGTACTTACAAATATGTCTTTGAATAAGTAATGTAAGGTTGATTAGATGTCATGTAAAGATCTGATTAGATGAGATATGAAGACATCATCAGACAAAAGAAGTATTTCATTTAATTTATATAGGAAAATCAATATAGGGTATAGTTTTAATGTTTATGTGTTCATATGAAATGATAGCAAAGATAGGAAAATCAGATGAAAGATGTTATGTCTCATGCTTATATTCATTGGGTCTTAGAGGGTTCGTCAAAACTTCAAAATGTGTGGTAGAGAGATACAATTCTTTCACTCCAAATAATCTTATCTAACTGAAACTTTATAATAATACTATAATAAATCATGTAATTCATGCTGAATTCAGAAGGAAAGGCTATTTTTTTAGAAAAGTCAGAAGGCAAACATCTATGGAATAGATATTGTATGTGACTCTTCAATGAGATTTTGAATAATTCATGTCTTTTTGAGCTGAGATACAAAATAAAACTAATAATTTAAATGTTACCACTTGACAAATTAATGCATAAGAAACAACTTTCAAAGTGAACAGGTTATCCAGAATTCTATCTTAAAAATAAACTATTGATAAAAGATGTTCTGTAAATCCACAATTTCCTTCTGCAAGGATACTTTTTATGAAATTATGAAAATTATTTAAAATAATTTCTGTTTATAAAACCCCTCTGGTGTAACCAGTTGACCAATTCTAATTCACTGTATATTTGAATATCTTGAGTACATTGTCTCACTTCCAGGCTTCTTACTTTTTGTGCAATCTTTACAAATGAATTAATTATTCTTCATCTCATATACATTTTCAAGATTATTAAAGTCCTGTAGAAGAAGAGAAAAAAAAACAAGTAATTCTATTGCACTGTTGATTATTTCATGATATTGCTCCCCTAAGTTAATAAAACAAACAAGGTATATTCACATTCCTACAGGAACCCATATTATATCAACCAAGTTAAGCACACTGTAAATTTCATCTATAGGACGGTAATTGTAGATAGCTGTGCTGCTGATTCTACAATTAATCATAGTGGAAATTAGAATCGTTTTTTTTTTCACTAATGAAACTAGAAATCCCAGATAACATAGTGACGAGACAACAATATTATTTGAAGATTATTGGTCTTTTATTCTTTTTGCAAAGTTATCAATTATGGAAAAATGCTGCAAAAGAGTAAGGCTAAGTAAAGATCTGTATCGATTTATTGGGCAATGGAGACTAAACTCATATATCACAATCTGCCATCAAAGGAGAAGCAGGGAGGATGTAAGGGTTGCATTAACTCTGAAGGGGTAACAAAACGAGAGTGAGAATGCACCAGAAATATGCTAGGCTGATGATGATTGATAGACTTCAGAATCCTGGGACCTGTAGTCTACTCTACAAAAGCATATAAAATTCTGGAGAAATAAAATAATCCTTTCTTTTAGCTTCAAAGGCTGTTAATAGTGTTAAAAACAATATACAGAATGATGAAAAAACTGGTCTCACAAGGGAAAACAACACAATGATGGTGAGGATAATGTTGATAATAAACAATGAAGAGAACCCATGGACATTCCAGTTATATCCACAGGTTGGACAGATTGCAGAGAAAAACAGAAAGGCATCTTTAAAATTGTGTATTTAAATATATAAAATAAGACTGAAATAATTAGAAGACATCTCTTTAACTTGAAAGCAGAATGTTGACTATTTTGGAAGAGAGGAGGGGATCCAGTGAGCAGGAAGGAGGGAAAAGAATTCTTTCTTTTCTACTTTATTTGTTTGTCATGGCAGAGAAAGGTTACTATGCAAAGCATGGTAATTTACATGTATGCAGATGTAATAAAGGAGCCTATGCATTGTACGCTCAGTATCAGTATTCAAAAAGGAATACATTATAATGAAAGTCTTCAAATAGACAGTACTCTGAGAAACGCTACAAAAACCAGGCAAGAATTCAATGTATTTGATACAAAATGATGAGAGCCAATACAGCCTCCTACTGGATCATCAGTTTTATTTATAATATGGCATTTCTCTGACTGAACGTTCACAGTGGCATGATATCATCATGAACTATTCCTTTGCTCTCCCTAGCATTTGAAGTAACATTTTCTTGACACGGTCATAGATCTACTTGGTCCTGACCCCATATATGACAGGGTTGAGCATGGGTGGTACAACCACGTAGAGATTGGCCAGGAGGATATGGATGTAGCGAGGGACATTTCGACCAAAGCGGTGTGTCATGAAGGAAAAGAGGGCTGGCGTATAGAAGGCCAGGATGACACAAACATGAGATCCACATGTGCTGAGGGATTTGAGCCGGGCCTCCTGAGAAGGGAGACGAAATACAACGTGGAGGATTTGTATGTAAGAAAGGGAGATGGCTATGATGTCACACAGCATATTACATATGGCACATAAGCCATAAATAATATTGACCTTGATACTGGCACAAGACAGACGAGCGAGACCCATGTGCTCACAATATGTGTGCGGAATGACATGATTCCCGCAGAAAGGTAACCTCAAAATGAGAAAGACAAATGGCACGACGAAAATGATTGCTCTCAGCAGCACAAAGAGGCCAATCACAGAGACGACCTTGTTGGTGAGGATGGTGCTATATCTGAGTGGGTTGCAGATGGCCACGAAGCGGTCATACGCCATTGCTAACAGGACTGCTGACTCCATAAGCGTGAATTTGTGGATGAAAAACATCTGGATGAGGCAGTCTTCAAAGGTAATCTCTCTGAGATTAATCCAGAAGATGGCAAGCATCTTGGGGATGGTTGCTGTGGAGAGGCCCAGGTCAATGGTGGCCAACATGGCCAGGAAGTAGAACATGGGCTGGTGGAGGCTGCTCTCCGTCTTGATCACTAACAGGATGGTGACATTTCCTAGGAGGGCAATCATGTACACCACACAGAAGGGAAAGCCGATCCAGATGTGGAAGGATTCTAGTCCCGGGACGCCTAGCAACAGGAAGAAGCGTGGGTGGAACTGGGTGTCATTGGGAAGGAGCATCCTGTTCGTTAATGCATAGGTTTGCTTTTCCACCTGGAAGCTCACTGTGTACTAGTCTCCAGCTGAAGGCCTGGGGATAACATAAGGGACATTGTACATTTGTGTGCCTGCTTTTCTGCAAGTCATGCTAAAATTTGAAATGCACTGTGAAAAGAATCCTCTAGTTAGGTGACATGTCAACCATAAGTTCTTGGCCAAAGTGACTCAATAAATTACATTCCATTATACATGCTCCTTTCAAGCATCCTTCTCTTCGAGACCCTATAATTGACTTTGAGCTAATTCTATAAATCATTAACCTTAAAACTCATCATGAGGGGGGTGGAGCATCATGATGGATGAGTAGCAGCCTCACCAGGATTCTCTCCTTAAAGGTTTGGTTTTCCAGCTGGGATCCAAACCCGGGACCCCAGCCAGCCCTGAACCCAAGCTCACCCTCTCCCCAGATCCTGCACCAGCCCAGGCAGGGTTCCCCAGTGGCTCTCTGCTCCGCAGAGGAATGGAGAGCCGCCCTTCCCCCACCCCAGCTCCTGCCATCGCCCATTGTCTCCTCCCAGGCACTTCCCAAGCCCTTGCCAGCTGAGCACCTCTCCCTCCCCGGGGCCCCTTCCCTCCAGTGCCTGATCCTTGGGCGCACTTCTCTCCATGCCCCCCCCACACACAAAGGCAAACACGCTTCTAGGGCAAACTGACCTAGCTCGGGTCTGGGAGTCCACTTGGGACCACAGCTGTGGGCAGGGCCAGGCCTCTGGCAGATACCTGGGAACTGCTGCCACTGCTGGGTGGGCAAAGGCCAGTTCAGGCAGGGACCATGGGCCACTGCCAGGAGGGCACAGGTGACTTTGGCAGGCACCAGGGACTGTGTGCCACTGAAGGGAGGACACAGGTTGGTCCAGGAATTTGAGAACATGGATTACATGAGCAATAGGAAGCTCTCCCCAGGCTCTTGAGTCTGGGTGGCTGGGGCTGGGTTGGCATGTGGAATCAGAACAGGTCCAGCAAGTACTGGCCCAAGGAGAGTCTAGAGCCTTGAGTCTCTACCCCTAGTGGGGGAGATAGCATTCCGATCTGCTTCCTGCAGTCAGGTGGGAAAACACTGGGCACTATAGCTTGGGGTGCTGGGGCTGTTTCTACTGCAGCATACCAATTGGGGACAGGGGCCTATCAGATGACTCTAAGACTAAATAGTCACATACAGAGGGATCCATATGGGTAAAGATCTGAGTCTGGCTGGGGGAAGAACACCCCAACAGGAAAGATCTCTGTTTAAGATCATACCTGGTGATCTTTCCACTGGAAGCAAAGCGGGCTGAACAGCACTCCCCAGGGTGCCTGAGTTCCACTCCCCTACCTGTACATGGGCAGAAACCAAAGAAATCAAAGACGGAACTCCCCAACTCAGAGCCCCTAGTCCCATTATGGAACAGGAAAGTGGCAAGGAAGTAGAGACAACAAATATACAATTCCAAAGAGAGAATAATATGACTCCTGACCACAACTGCAATGCAAAAATGAAGCAGTTAATGGCTGATATGGAAACTATGAAAAAAGACATGAATGAGATGAAGCTCACCAACACAAGGATAGACTCCAGACTGAATTTAATGGAGAGAAATGTGAATGAATTCAGAAACACATTAAATGAATTGAAGGTGAACCAACTATGGGAGGAGATAGACAAAAGATCAGAGAATCGAACGCTGCATATTCTCCCTCATATGCGGTCCTTAACCAGGCTAAACGTCAACTGTATGCAGACTAGTAGAAAGAAGTGAGGGGTTATAAATGAGGGGTAAGGGATGGGGGAGGGGAACAGCTTAAGCACAAGGCTAAACCAAATTAGGTTCAAAAACATAAAATCCTCAACGAGCATATTATAACCTATTGAGCAAGTAGTGGGCTCCACTGGCAAGAGGGGCCATGAGTAGTAGGGGAGAGAGTCTAAGCCTGTGAATAATTGATCAGTATGACAACCCCTGGTCCCAGTCACCGTTTCCTGCCCTCACTGAGCTGTTGACCAAAGTGACCCATGAGGTTCCAAAAACAAGACAGAATTCTGTCAAAGTCCTTGAATACCCTCCCCAGGCCTGAGGCAAAACCCTGTTGCTGAAGAAACCACAGAATGCCATCCATCAGCATCTAGAGACCCTTCAAGGTCCAGAATGGTAACCATCCCTGAGGTGGTAATTAGTGTAGTGCTGGAAGGCACTGCACAAGCTGCCAGGGGAAGCTGATCAATGACAGCTGGATTAAACAGAGACCACTGGCATGAAACACAGTCTGAGGCCATGAATTGGCTGACCATACCTTCTACTGGGAGAGAACAGCGAACCAAGAAAGGAGCACTCATGCAATGGAGGAGCCTGGGTCTGGGAGAGACAATCAACAGCTTTTAATTTGGCCAAATATTCTACTTAGTGAGGGGAAGCCCGTGACTGGAACTGGGGAATCAGTGTGATATGCACAGGATCCCATACTCTTAGGCTCCCAAGAAAAGATGCACTATGGGAGGGATTGACAGAGAGGCTACTAAAAATAGAATCTTGGTAATCCAGAATTGTGTATATTTGTTAACCTAGACTGATCTCACTCTCTTATTGAGAATGTGTTTGTATTTTTCAGGACGCAGCGAGAGAGCTGTGCCCCATCTAATCCTACCATCCAACTGTAGGCAGATAGCTGAGATCCTGGCAAGAGATGAGCCACCACAGCCATATCTTGGAGGATCCATATGGAATCCCGCAGAGAATGACTGGATGAACAAGGGACCCACAGCCACAGCCATTCAATCAATACAGG
Source organism: Zapus hudsonius (assembly GCA_004024765.1). NCBI lineage: Eukaryota > Metazoa > Chordata > Mammalia > Rodentia > Dipodidae > Zapus > Zapus hudsonius. Next base: position 18,095 of record PVHP010026327.1, read on the forward strand.
ATAAGCCAGCGTGACAGAAACCAACAATTTTTGACACAAAGACCCCTAAGCTCACAACATTAAAGCAGCCTTAATACTCACCCACCACGACTCAGGGAACTGAGTGGAAGAGGGGGTGGAAAGATTGTGAGAGCTGTGGTGGGGGAGATTATCAGAGGCATGGCACCCTTCAGTAACAACACACTTGAGCTAGGAGAACCAGGCTGAGTACTAGGCTATCCATGGTCCCCTGCCACAAGGACTGATCCAGACAACCCACGGAGGAGGCTATCCAGCTGATTGGGGATGGGGAGGGGGTGCATTGGGGAATTGGGGATAACAACTCATTGTTTGCCCACTAAATAATGTAACTCATTATGAACAATAAATATATATTAAAAAACTCATCATGAACTTCCATCTCTTATTATTACCACCATCACCAGTAGAACACCCTTGAATTTTGTAAACTTAGTTTCTGCTAGCCCCTAACTATAATGCTGGAAAGTAATTTCAGCTGCTTGAAAGATAACGTGGCTAACCTTGACTGCCAACTTGATGGTTAGGAAAAACACTGGACATTACTAAATCTCACTCCTCAGTATGTTTATCAGGGCATTTGCAGATGTAATTAGATCATGCTTTTGCCTAGTATATCTTCATCATATTGAATGCTATCAAAATTTGGGTAGACTGTTGTGACAGGGTGGAACAGTGTAAGGTGGAGCCTGGGTGTAGGAAGGACATCACTGTAGGAATGTCCTTGGGGGCTGACTCTCCCTGGTCTCTTTCTACTATGGCTCCATTCTGCTTCTTACCTGTCAAGCTCTGCATGGATCCACTGTCTTCAGTTTGCCATGTTAACTGCTCCAACCTGCTTCCTGTCTGTTATGAGGTAAAGAAGCTTCTCTGTCATACTCTCCTGGTACCATGAGCTTCCCAACATGTGAGCTAAGCATGTGCAGAAAATAAGTCCTCCCTCGCTTAAGTTGTTTATGTAAGGTGTTTTGGTCACCGAAATTCCACATGTAAGGTGATAACAGAGGGTGAGGTAACAATTCATTCTATAAATGCACAAACTTACCAAGATGCATGTCAAAATATTTTAAAGTCAATTTACATAAATACATTAATTCACTAGTAAGTATTTTGGCATACAGTTGTGAAAGTGAGCTAGAGAATAATAGTGGAAGACCAACATAATCCACCAGGTATTAAATACTGCTTACACGGATTTCAATTAGACTTTGCAACAAAACTTCCTTATTTATTTAAAATAATCTTTAAGAATATTATTTTACTGGGCTGGAGAAATGGCTCGGTGGTTAAGGCACTTGCCTCCAGTTCCCCAGTGCCCACATATGCCAGACCCACAAGGTGGTGGCCCTGGTGTTCTCTCTCTCTCTCTGTCTGTCTGTCTCTCTGCTTGAAAATGAATAAATAAAATTTTTTAAAAAGAATATTATTTTACAACTTTTTTGTGAGCGATCTTGGAATCAAAGATATTAAGAAGCTTTCCAAGTTTAAAAAGCTTTCATTTGGAGAATGGGGTTGCTAAACTTGGGGTTGGGGGGGGAAGTAATGAATGAAATTGGATGATCAAGGGCAGGATTTGAGGAGATGTGGCTAGCGTTCCCTGTGTTATAGGTGCTAAAGAACATCTAGAAGCTCATAAAATCTCACAGAATCACCCACAAACATGCAAACACAAAATCCTCTGAAAACCCATAATCTCTATCAAAATGACATGTTTTAACATTTTCAGTTTATAACCCAAGCAATCATGGCTTTCAGACTTTAATATGCATGAAAACACGTTAATATAAAGCAGTGAAAGAAGAGAAATTGGGAACATCTGGAAGGTAGGTTAATCTAAAATATTCTTCTCTGTCTTGTGTATTGTTCATAATATTTTACTTCTTCATAAATAACATTTTAATCTTTTGGTGATGGGGATCAAAAGTCCGTTTAATAGGAGAGTCTTACCAAATAATTTTTCATCTTATATGTACAACAATCTTGTCATAGAAAACTCAATCTTCTAGTCATTTGATGAGTTCATAAAGCAATGGCACCTGATTTAGGAATCAAGGACATAGGTGATAGGTTGTGGAAGGAGCTGTGAGATGCATGAATCATGTTAAGAGAAATAAAGCTGAAAGGGTAAACACTGTGTTGGATGTGGTTTGTGACACATCCAGTTGGAATGAGGCTATTTCTATAAGTCTCTGTTGTTGCAATGGACTTAGTAACACTTTTGAATGTTATGTCAGTGGGAACTGGAGTAAAAGTAGAAGTCACTGTGGATATAGAATTTTCAGTGGGTTCCTTGAGTGCGAAAGAGTAAAACAATAAACAAAGCTATTTTTATGCATACACAAATTCAACAATTTCTCAGTAAATGTGCCATTTACTTTAAGTAACAGATGTAGAGCTGCTAAAGATAAATCAAGATTAATCTATTTATTTTCCTCTAAAAGGAAGAAGAATAGTACTTTGTTGCAGAATCCCAAACAAATGTGGTTATAATTGCATTGTGATAGACTCTGAAATGATGAATATACCATTACATTTTCTCACATTACTCCTGCTGCTATAGTTTTATTTTACACATTTTAAAGGTACATGAGCCCTGCAGAAAGTAGAATAATTTATCTCATGAGTATATATAAAATAATAAACAATGTAAATTTATAAAATCTTAAATTCTTTTGACTTTTCATTAAATGTTAATTCTCCATTTTTGGCTTCACTTTCTTCCCTCCTGCCTTTCACTCCACTCTCTCCCCCTTTGACAATAGAATGTTTTGTTAATTCTAAGGAAAATTTCAATATATAAAATTCGAAAAGAAAATGACTGCCGGCAATATGAAAGAAAAATCTACATTAATTTTGACATAACTGAGGAATAGAAATAAGGATGTAATATTTTCATTTTATTAAGTTTACCCCAATCTTTAACACAGCAGATTTTTTTAGATAAAATAATAAAAAAGTGACTAGAATAAAAATAATCTAAAATTAACAAATACTCTTCTTGAAAAATAAGATAATTGTGGACTTCATTTTTCCTCAATATATGAGACTACATAAGTTACTAATGATAGACAAAAGATCTCATGATAAGAATATATAAACTCACTTTAACAATACATATGCTAAAGTTAAATTAAATGCACATTGTAAAATTTTTCTCTATTTTCAAAATGCAGTATATATGAACAATGGAGTATTTTTTAGTCATAATAAAAGATGCAATTTTGCTTTTTCAGGAAAATGGTATAAGTGGAAGAGAGTTGAAGGTGGAATAATAGGGCCTGTGAAGGAATCAGGGGTCCAAGGGATAGAGGAAGGGGGAAGAAGGTAGATGGGTGTGTGAACATGAACACATGATATATGCATATACAGTAGCATCACAGTGAACCTGATTAATTTTCACAATCAATATATGTGAACAATCATAATAAAAATAGGAATATGAGACAGTACCATGTTTTGCTGAGAAATAAGTATTATCTACCCAGTTTTATATAACAGCACACTTTTTATATATTAAAACTTTTTATAAATTAAATTGTATATATTTAATTTTGAATCAAATTACAATTTAAAAATTTTTACATAAAATTCCCAACCAAAAATTTTTCTTATTTATTTTCTTATATGTATATTACATGTATAATTATATGCTTTTCTAGAATGCCTACTATTTACTGTATTATATATACTATATATGTCCTACATATGCTATGCTAAAATATATGGATTTTAATGTTTATATACATTAATAAACCTCCATTAAAATTGGGAAGATAGGGATTGGGTTGATGGTCCAGTGGATAAAATGTTTATTACTCAAGCAGGAGGACTGACTGGTCCAATATCTACTTTTAATATTCAAAATCTAAAATTAGGGAAGACATTTCAATCATTCATAATATAAAGTAATATATTAATTTCTAATTCTGTCTTATCTTAGTTTTACATTTCAGATAGGTTTAGCTATCCTTTCACAGAACCAGAGGTCTCAATGTTCAACTATCTTAAGGTCTTAGAAAACTTTATCTCATGGAATGATGACTTATTTACACCATTAGTTTCTTCACTTAGAAAACAGAAATAATGAAAGAAAATAGCCTTTAAACCTATTGTTAGTTTTAGGTACTTATTTCAAAACACTATACCATATTCTGAAAGCATCATGTCATCTTATATATCAGGCACAATATTTTTCTAAAATATATACAGACTAGATTCAGGAGGAAGTCCAAGTGCTGCTGTATTATAGGATATTTAATAGGTCACAGTCCTTAGAGCAACGAGAGAAAGGAAACTCACGTATAAAGGAAAACCCATCAGAATCACATCAGAGTTCTCCATAGAAACATTAAAAGTCAGGAGAGCTTGGAACAAAGTGTTTCTAGGCCTAAAGAAGAATGGATTCCAACCTAGACTACTCTACCCAGCAAAGTTATCCATCATAATTGATGGAGGAATTAAAGTATTCCACGAGACTAATCAGCTTTACAATTACTTGAGCACAAAACCAAACCTTCAAAAGATACTTCATGAGATATCTCTTACAGATGAAACAAATAACCGACCCCAGGAAAGGAACAGAGAACAAACAAGGTAACACAAAAGAGATAGCAGCAACAGCTCAGATACCAACCTTCATATTCTCTACAACATGGCAAACCTCACAGTTATAACTTTGAATGTAAATGGACTTAACTCTCCGATAAAAAGACACAGGATAGCAGGTTGGATCAGGAAAATGTACTCTTCCATCTGTTGCCTTCAAGAAACACACCTTATAGCTAAAGAAGGTAACCTACTGAGAATAAAACGGTGGAAAACAATCTTCCAGGCATGTGGGAAAAATAAGAAAGCAGGTGTGGCTACTCTAATATCTGACAAAATAGACTTTAAGCCAACAGCAATAAAAAAGGATGAGGATGGCCACTTTCTACTCATCAAGGGAACAATATAGCAAGAAGACATCACTATACTAAATATGTATGCACCAAATGCAAGGGCCCCTCAGTTCATTAGACATATTACTCAAAAGCAAAGCAGATATAGATGCCAACACCATCATAGTAGGAGACTTTAAAACTCCCCTGTCATCCCTAGACAAATCATACAAACAACAGACAAGCAGGGAAATCAAGCTGCTAAATGGCACCATTGACAAACTAGGGATAACAGACGTCTACAGAACATTTCACCCCAAGGACACTGATTACACATTCTTCTCAGCGGCGCATGGAACTTTATCCAAAATTGACCATATGCTAGGTCATAAATCATCCCTCAGCAAATACAGAAAGATCAGTGTAATCCCCTGCATCATATCAGACCACAACACATTAAAGCTAGAAATTAACAATGGGAGAGAATCCAAAAATTTCATCAGATATTGGCAACTAAAGAACTCGCTCCTGAACAATGAATGGGTCAAACAAGAAATCAGGCAGGAAATACAGAACTTCCTAGAAACAAATGATAATGAGGACACATCCTTTCAGAACTTTTGGGACACAATGAAGGCAGTTCTAAGGGGGAAATTCATTGCTCTAAATGCCTTCATAACAAAGACAGAGAGGTCTCAAATCAACCAAATATCCTCATACCTAAGGTCATTAGAACAGATGGAAAAATCCAACCCTTGGAACTCGAGACACAAGGAAATAATTAAGATCAGAGCTGAGATTAATAACATGGAAACAAAGAAAACAATTGAAAAATTGACAAATCAAAGAGTTGGTTCTTTGAAAAAGTCAATAAGATTGACAAACCTCTGGCCAACTTAATCAAATGAAAAACTGAGAAGGCCCAAATTAACAAAATAAAAAATGAAAAGGGTGAGATCACAACAGATCCTGAAGAGATTGGATGTATCATCAGGTCATACTTTCAAAACCTCTACTCTACAAAATTAGAGAACCTGGAGGAAATGGATAAATTCATTGACACCTACCAACTTCCAAAGCTCAGACCTGAGCAGATAAAGGCCCTAAACAATCTGATAACAATCACAGAGATTGAATCGGTAATCAAGAACCTCCCAAAATGGAAAAGCCCAGGTCAAGATGGGTTCTCAGCTGAATTCTACCAAACCTTCATCATAGAACTGAAACCTCTCTTTTTAAAGCTTGTCAGGGACATAGAAAAAGAGGGTAGGCTCCCAAACTCCTTCTATGAAGCTACCATAGCCCTAATTCCCAAAACAGGCAAGGATGTAACAAAGAAAACTACAGACCCATATCCCTGATGAACTTGGATGCAAAAATCCTAAACAAAATCCTAGAAAACCAAATACAAACCCACATCAAGTCTGTAATTCACCCTGACCAAGTCGGCTTCATCCCAGGGATGCAGGGATGGTTCAACATTCGCAAATCGATAAATATAATTCACCACATTAACAAACTCAACAGCAAAAACCACATGGTCATCTCAATTGATGCTGAGAAGGTTTTTGATAAAATTCAACACCACTTCATGTTTAAAACCCTGGAAAGAATAGGCATACATGGCCTATACCTCAACATGATAAAGTCAATATACAGATCTCCTAAAGCACAAATCATCCTCAATGGGGAACGACTCAAGGAGTTCCCCTTCAACTCAGGAACAAGACAGGGATGTCCACGCTCACCACTGCTATTTAACATA
>PVHP010026328.1:0-24552 GCA_004024765.1 Zapus hudsonius
TAATGTCCAGCAAAATTGCTTATACTAAGCACACAATGTAACAGGATAAAACTAAAAATAAATATTGTGTTTATTTGTTTATATGCTTTTTATACCTTAAGTACATAATATTTTATTGCATTAAATGTGTTATATATGGTTGCTTTCTAAAATATCCTGTATTTACTTGAAAGAGTGTGTGCATATGAAAATGCAAGGACCTCTTAGCCCTGCAAACAAACTCCAGATGCATGCACCCATTTGTGCACAAGCCTTTTCCTGTGCCATCTCCCCATTTATGGTTACTTTCTGATGCTTCAGTATTTTTACATGATTTGTTCTACAATCAAAGACTATGTTTATATAGTACCCTCTATACAAAAAAGCAGCAAAACAATTCACCTAAAAGCATTGTCCTTACATTCGCTACTTTTTCTGCTCAAACTACAGTGTCAAACTAAAATTCTATGTAGTATATCAGAATATACATAAAAAACAAAACTGTAAAAAGGGATGAGATTGAGAGGCAGAAAATGCAATATTGAAGAAAATCAACATTTACATTCACAAGTAGATTCAAGTTGTTCTTAATCCTGAAAGTATACATTATAAATAGTAATCCACATTATTAAAAGGAACATAGAGTATGAATTATTGCATTAGCGATTGATTAGAAGTTTTTATTCCCTTCCTCGGATATTCATGTATGCTCTCCAATAATGCATTACTCTGTAAAAAAGTTCAGATATTGAAACTTTCAAAAAACACATTAAAAGTAAAATAAGTGTATGTAATTGTATATTTTAAGTACACTAACAATTTTCTAATTGTGGAGATTCATTCATATACATATGATATTAAATCAAAATTAATTTTTCAATAAATATCAACAAAATTTATTGGTTTATATAGTCCAAAATAATATAACCTTTTAAAAATTGTAGAGAATACATGAGACCACTAAATAAAAATAAAACAAAAGAAATTCTGTGTGATGAAACTATTTCAAATGGATCCAATAATGTAAGGTGGGCGGGAAAAATGGTTGAGCAGTTAAGGTACCTGCCTGCAAAACCGAAGGACTTGTGTTCCATTTACAAGTACCCACTTGGTACACAAATTGGCGCATGAATCCAGAGACCGTTTTCAATGGTTAGAGACTCTGGAGGGCAATGTCATTCTGTCTGTCTGTCTGTTTGCCTTCTCTATCTGCTTGCAAACAAATAAAATATTTTAAATAAATATTAAATAAATATTTTAAATAAAAATATTTTAAATAAAAATTTTAAATAAATAAAGTGTTATTGAGAAGAAAGAGCAAAGAAAATATAGAACCTTATATCCTAGAAAACTCTTGAGAGGTGTATAATTTTATTTATACATATTTTTCAAAGATCATCTACTTAAATGTGGAAATAACACTACAGGTTTGTGGGTAAAACATGGAAATTAACAGTTCCATTCCACATGACAATGTGTGGAGGCAGCTATATACATGATCCCAGTATGGTACAAGCTAAAACCATCATCTCTTCATTTTCTATGTGTCTAAAAAACAGTCACATTAAATCCCTCATTTTTATAGGAATTTAAATATTCTGTATCAGAGAATGAAATTAAAGTTTAAAATATCATCAACCTTGACAGACTAAGTCATTGATGATAGAATTTCAGTTATTTTACTAAGAAATATACAATGGGCATTGAATCACTCACAAACAAATATTTCATATTTTTCAATAAGATTTTTAAAAATAAGCTAATGATAGGTATTAATTACTTAACAGTGCTTATGCATATTGATTGTCTGCTGCTACTGAATTACAGTGTCTTATTTATAGTTGCCTTGTTGAAGTTGGTCTAGAAATAGCTTCTTCACAATAGCAAGCAACCTTATCATTTCCATAACTCGGTGAGGAGTGAATGCATACAGCCATCCAAGATGTAATCTGAACAAAACATTCAGGAAACTCAGAAGAGTTTTCCTTTTAATTAGAAATTGAATGGCAAGCTCAAATTGTCTTACTCAATAAAATACACCAAGTTATCCTCATCTAATGATGAAAGATGAAAAATTATTTCACTTTTATGAATGCATGGTTGATTTAAATCTTTCAATATAGTTTTTGTAAGCAGAGAGAAACTAGAAAATGGGATTTCAATGACAAAGTTAAAGAGTCTATATCTTCCAATTTCAAACTTAAATTAGCCATACTGAAGATTAAATCAGAAGTAGGAAGCACTGTTCAGTACTGCCACTTGCTTTGTCTATACTTAACCCTCATTTCTATAATTAGAACTCAAATCAGCTAGGTGATAAAAATATACTCAGAACATTGTGGTTCAATAAATACAGTACTCTGCTATGCCTTTTCTACCTTAGGTCATGGTGATTGTAAGGTAATGTGAATCAGACTTTATTTCAACAGGGATTCAGCTTATCTCTGCAAAATGAATTAATTCCTACTGCTGTTTTAGAAAGTTAAAATAGATTTAGGCAATTATGACAAAAAAATTTATTCGCATGTACACTTGGGAGCAGAAACCCAAAATCAAATATCAGTGTGACTGTATTCTTCATGGATGCCATGGCTTGCATTCCTTGAGTGTAGTCGAAAGATTCAAACTCTTGCCTAGATGACCGCATCTCGTTCTGCTGTCTTTTGCCATCAGGACTTCTCTTGCATTTACATTAATTCAAGATACATTTAACAAAGACAAACTATCTCTGGAACTTGATCTCACCAGTGTAGCTTTTTAAAAAATAATTTGTTTATTTATTTGACAGAGAGTGAGAGAAAGAGGCAGATAAGAGAGAGAATGGGCCTACCAGGGCCTCCAGCTCCTACAAATATTAATATGAAGTAATAAAATGTGTCAAAATGTTTTCAGGTCTAGGGTAAAGTACTTGGCTACTGCGTTCCATAGACATCATCTTCTGTTTGAACTAATTCACAATAGTATTTCCCCTTGTCATCAAATTCACTTTGTGTACAGGAAATTAAACGTAAGCATCAGTGAATGTTGAATATGGAAGTCATAGGCAACGGTAAAATATGAGCTTTGAAATAATGTAGGAATCAATACCAGAGAAAATTCTGTTTTAGCATGTGGGTACATTCCATGCTTTGGTATTGCACATAACTCAATACATGTGGACAAATGGCGCTTTGCATAAGAATGTAATGAGATAGGAAAATCTGTAAAAGAACATAGGTTATAAAAAGATAAGTTTTTCCAATTCAGTTAAAATTATGATTCTTTTCCATGCATAAAGTTTTCCCTTACTCTGGAATTACAAAAGCATAATCAATAGTTAGGCCAAATTCTCAGCTAAGTGAATAATCTTGTGATAAATAAAATAGGGTTAGCTGTGACATGCTACATGTAAGGAGATATAGAAATCCTTTTTGTGGTCCAACATCAATTTGAGGCTGTTATGAAAGCCTAAATATAACAGATCTGCAAGTGTGATGTCCAAAATTCACATACATAGGTTAAAATATTTTAATACTAGAATGTAATAATACAACAATACTAAAGCTAAAATGATTCATGCAGACAAATATAACATCACTTTAGATAAAATTTCTGGTAATTATTTTGATGAATTACATAACTGTCTTTAAGAGATACATTAAAATTTGCTAATCATAGGGGGTTACTTATCAAAATATTTACTATATAAATCAGTGATACTCTGTTTAATGAGAAGAAAAAATTCTAAGGCAGGCCAATATGACAGTATATGCACATGTTGAAAGAGCCCGGCATACTTATTCTAGCCTTTAATCCCAGTTGATATAGGAGGTTCCCTGTGATTTTGAGACCAGCCTAAATTACAGAGTGAGTTTCAGGTCAACATGGGCTAGAGTTGGACCCTACCTCAAAAAAAAAAAAAGACATATCAAAAGTTAGGAATTCTATGACCTAAATATATGAAAATATGATATAGGATATGAACAAAACATGAAGAAAACCCAGGGCTCCATCCACAGTTCTGATAAAACTGGGTTTGTGGCAAATGACTGTAAACCTAATCCTTAGGAAGGGTTATCAGGAGGATCAGAAGTTCAAGATCATCCCTGGATACATATTGGCTTCCAGGCCAGCCTGGGCCACATAAGACCCTAATAATAAAAGAAACAAACAAAAATTAATGAACAAAATAAGCAGAAACAGCCAAATTGAAAAGAGTGATTGAAAGACACAATTTACTTGAGTATAGGAGATAACCACAGAGAATTTAAAGTCATGGATGATAGTGATATGTTGAATGTGGCTTTTGTCATGATGTTATTAAACATAAAATTCATGTGGCTATGATCATGATTTCCTGTTTGTGTTCACCATGAATGAGAAAGCATTTTATACCCTTGATATTCAAAATGTTTTTTAAATATCCTCTAATATTTTATACTAGTAACAAAGTTGTTCCCATCCATTTCAGACCTTGAACCCCTGTATTTCCTATGACATTTTTTCATTTTTTCCTTAGGACAGTAAATTGTTTTTGAGCTCAATTTTTTTTTCTGAAATGCCTTGTCAACAACTACTACATTCTTGACCTTTCTCAAAAATCTCTGGTAGATTTACCATTTGTTTTCTGAATTCATACCTATTATCAATACTTTGGTAACATGTATTATAATAGGTCATTGTGAATTCAGATTCTAATTTTTTTTACATTATAAGATGACCAAAAATATCACAAATCTATTTATTACATTTTACATTTGAAAATAATCCCATCAATATTCAAATGTTAGCATAATTTATATATATATATTAGTTGGAAGAACTAGCTTTAGCAAGTAAAAAGATTGTTCACCAGGCTCATTTAAAATCAATCATTTTCTAAACATAGCTTCTATATGGATTAACTGGCCCTCTTTTCCTTTAGCTATGTTATATAGGATATTAGGTCTCCATACACAGCCAAAGGTAAAAGGTGATGAAGTACTGTAGCAGGAATATATGAACTTGGACAGAGAAGCATCAAAATTTTCATAGGGAAGAAGCCTGATGAAAAAAAGACTGGGAATCCTCATCTACTTGGCTGTGTGTAACAATAGAGCATACAGATTCTGTGCAGAAAGAATAATCTCACCATGTACAATTTGGGAAAAAGTGGATACTATGTAAATGACCCATAATAAGGTAGAACTCTCAGATGATGAGTTATTTGAGTATTGTACCTATCTCCACTCACTAGCCCATTTTCATTCTCAGGATTGCCTTTCTCTGTCTTAGTAAACTGTCTTTATTTATATTACTGATCTCATGTCCCTAATTTAATTTACTGTTCCAGGACAAAAATAACATGGAAATTCTACCAAGTGTACTCTGGACCCTTGATCTACACATGTAACACCTGGCAAACAGCCAACCAGTATATGAGCACAAATGATTTCAAACCCTCTATCACTTCCTTAAAAAGAGCACCCTGGGAGCATGGTTACTCTTATATCTGCAGCTTCCTTTCACAATGGAAAGCAAGCTCCTCTTCAACAGGCCAGATGAGAGCCTGGGGATACCAGACCCAACCTGGCTGTCTTACACTTCACTTTATGATGTCCAATGCAGTAGGCAGCGAATGTTTAAGATATATAAGGTAGAAAGTGAAAGAAAAATAGCATATAAACCAACCAGAAGAATAAGCAACAGTTTGTCAGAAATTAACAAATATTGCTCAATTTAAGCAACAAAGTTAATATTTCTCACTCCCAATTGAAAGGTTCAGGCTAGCTGATTGGATAAAAATAAAAGAAACAACTGTATGTTGATTTTGTTTCCTATTTAAAAATATATTTATTTACTTATTTGAGAGAGAAAGAGACAAAGAGGCAGGTAGACAGAATGGTTACACGAGGGCCTTTAGCTACTGCAAATGAACTCCAGGTGCGTGTGTCACTTTTTGCATCTGGCTTTATATGGTTCTGGGACGGTAACAGCTCATACACAATAGTAATTCATGCTTTTATGAAACATTATGATTTATGATAGGTTAGTGGTATTAGTATGGTTTTATACTCCAGAAGACTCCATATTAGAATCTTACTAGAGATTTATCAGTGAAATTATTGTCATTTCAAGTAACTTTTTCCCAGCATTGCCTGGCATTTCCTTATTTTTTTTTTCTTTTTTATTGCTTAATTTTATTTTCTATTGCAAAATAATTTGTATTTGCTTTAATGTGAATTATTACTGTTATATTCTTTTTTATTAGAGAAAACTATTAAAAATCAGGATGTCATACCCTTTATACATTAGATATTCTCCCCCACTATGGCTCTTACAATCTTTCTGCCAGCACTTCAGCAATTTCCCTGACTCATAGTCATTGAGTTTTAAGTTTGCTAAATTGTTGCGCTCTTAAGAAGTTCTGGATTTATGATGTGGACTATTTTAAGACTCCTTGGTGTCAATATTTGTATACTTCCATAGGATATCTGACTTGCTATGGAGGTAGCTCTTTTGCTCATCAAACCACTTCCTAAAAGGTTATGTTAAAGCTCTAAATGGTGAGTTAGGAGAGGTTCTTCTCCTGCTTGGGGGTCCCCCATCATCTCAGGTCCTATTGGTAAAATTCTATTGTCCATGGATCTCAGGATACTTGCTTTCTGAAAAATCCAAACTGGGTCGGAAGCCTGGGGTGTCCATATCTGCACAGAGGGGAAGCTGGGCAGCCACAGCCGAGGGTGCTCTGGCCAAGCACAGAACACTTGATTAGATTTGCTGGATACAGAAAATGTCCTAGCCCACCCTTACATTGTTCTAGGGTGTCAGTGTCAGGTTAATTGCCAAGCGTGGAGTTAGATGAGCAAGAGAAGTGCCTCTACAGCAAGTCAGATAACCTATGAAAGGACAATGCAGACAGACACGAGGACACCCAACATAGCCCAAAACAGAAATGCAGAGACTATAAAGATCTCGAAAGTAAAGCAGACATAAAACTCACCCACCATGACTCAGGGAGGGGATGGAAAGATTGTAAGAGCCATTGTTAAAGAGAATGTCCAGGGACATTTTCCCCCTTAACAACAATACACACACACACACACACACACACACACACACACACACACACACACACACACAGAGAGAGAGAGAGAGCTGAGGATAGGAAAGAGGGAAAAGGGGGTACCATCATAAGACTTGCTCATACAATGTATCTAATTATTGACAATAAATAAGTTTTTTAAAAAATCCATTCTCCTGAGCCTGCACTTGAGCAGAGCATGAATATAAAATAAAATCCACACTATGAACACTATTGTCTCCAAATTTAAAACAACTCACTCAAGGGGAAAGTTAATGCCACCTATCCATCATATCACTTTCACAACCCACTTCCCTTTTCCCATCATTAAATGAAGATTTCTTTCTTAATTTTTCACATTTTTATTCTGAGTAAGGCATTAACAATGTAGGGAAAATTGAGCCACATCCTGAGTGCATTAATGCACATACAAGCAATCTCCTTTACCCGTATTATTACAGATATATTATTGTTATAAACCATGCTGCCAGACTGTGATCCGGAGCTAACCTTTTCTTTTCACTCATTGGTTTTGCTCCAACAATCTCTTTTTGCTGCAATTCAAAATATGTTTTTTTCTGTTTCATATGTTTTTGTTCCTAATAAACAGACAAATTAACCAATAATATCCTGAAAAAATGACTACTTTGGCTTCATATACACTTTTCATTTTCTTTCTCTATTTTTCAGGGTGATTGCTTGACCCAGACATTTTGCTCATCATCTATTCATGAGCTATGGCTTTCTTTCTTTCTTTCTTTCTTTCTTTCTTTCTTTCTTTCTTTCTTTCTTTCTTTCTTTCTTTCTTTCTTTCTTTCTTTCTTTCTTTCTTTCTTCTTTCTTTATTTCTCTGAAATACCTGCTTCTAAAAATAACCTCCTCATGACTAACAAATCCAGATAGTAATTCACTTTCTTTTGGCCTGTTCATGTGGTTGCCCACCCCTTCCTCTGTAGTACTTTCCTGTGCTTGCCTTCCACTAAGCCTTTTTTACTTCTGCTTTCCTGTTACTGAGAATTCTTTGATTTTATCCTCCTTTACCATCTCACAGAGAATGTTCCAGTGTCCATCTTTGGCTAGTTTATCTCTGTCTTTTACTTCTTAATTAGTCATTTTTATTTAGGTCCTGGATAATCTTTGATTCATCATCTTATTGCTTGCTGTATTCATCCTATAATACTTGAAAATTTTTCTTGTCTATATCCAGTGTTTTCTTGTCTGTCAGTTACATGAATATACTAAGACACATGGGAGACCTCTATGTCTTATTCAGTTTCTGTGATCAACCTATTATCTCTTTATGAATATTTTCAGATTTTATTTCTAATGTCTCTCTCAACTCACTCTTACTCTCCCCTCTCTTCCTTTCTCTCCTCATGATCGCAAACACTTGTGTCACTTTGGATGTCTCTATATATTCCCATGGACTTTTAAATTACGCAGAGGGGTGTTTGTTAAATTTGACTTTATTTTAATTTTGAAGATGACTTAGTTAATTTACATTGATCAATAATACTTGGTAGAGGATGGACAGAGAGATAGTTCTTTTTTAGGACATTCAGTATTTATTTTTGAATTTAAAAAATTTATAGGGATATTACAACTATATAAAAAGGATTTTCACTCAATTATGTATTGTAGTAAATTGGAGATAGAGTTTGTTGTGATTGTGTAACAGAAGAAAGTACTCTGTTTGGATCCCTCAGGATACTTTCTGTCTTGTGATTTTTGTGACATTTTTGTTTTTTCTGTCATATACATTGTTCAGAGAGACCATGTTGATAAGTATATATTAAAACCATTTTGAAAAAAAAGGTATCATTCAAGAATAAAATAGAAAAAGATTTGTCATTCAGCAACAGTGTAATGCTACCTATTATTTTCCCTCTAAGACATTGCTTTCCTGTTTTCAATATAGTATTTTAAAGCTAGTAAATAACAGTACAACAGAGTACAAAAGGAAAAAAATGAATAAAAATGAAGCTATTTTGTAATTTTGTCCATTTGTAACTAAACATTGGCTTATTTTGGGAAAATTTTTTGAAAAAAAAATTATATAATTTTTGGTTGGTAGACTCTAAACACACCTGAAGCCTAAAAAGTAGAAAAAACAGAGATCATGATCACTCCCAGCAAACATTTCAATATTCTTCTCATGTAAAACTGTCTGTATTTTTACATCTTTTGTGTCATCTCTTCTGTGCACATCCAGGAAAAGTAAAGAGTTTATTTTCTGTATCTTTGTAGCATTCATTCAAATCTTTTTAGCAGGTTTTTTGCTGCAAAATGTTTATATTTGAGGAAAAATAGTTTTTTCTGTCATACTGAATATGTTTGCTAAAATAGTAGCTGAGTATTTTTAGGAGAAATGTGATCATTAACATTGATTGTGACTTTAACTGACTTCAAACTATATAAATTATGCCCAAAGAACTTAAAGCTGCCCAAGAATGAGGTTTTATTGAGCATGCTTTGAAAAATTCTCCAGAAATGAACTAACAAGAAAAGGAAAAGAAAGTGGGGATCTAAATTAGTGAAATGGAAGCATTGCAGCTTATACTAGTTGTAAGCCAGATTTTGTCAGTACTGTATACCTTCAGATGGGACAGTGGTTTTACTAGAGGAAAAAAAATGAATCTAGCAATACTTACTACATCCAATTGATTATGTCACCTATTATTTTCTATATTCTGTATTTTAATGATAGGCTGTGAAATATGAAAAAGTAAAGATATCATTTACACAACATAAAAATCTTCCCATTTTGCATACAATGCACAGTGTATATGAAATACAGATAGATTTGCGCACCTATCTCCTCAAAAAAAAATTCTACCCTCAACTTGCATTTTGTCAGGAATTTTATTATATCATTGAAAAAATTAACAGATAAAGGTAACAAAACAAAATCACATTGACTGAGTGGTTTTAATAACAAATGTTTATTTTTTGGCCAAATCTGGAGGCTGGAAAATCCCAGAGCAAAGTCCTGTCAAAATCAGTTCTTGGTAGAAGTCCTCTTCTGGCCTCAGAAAATTGTTTCTTATGCCAACAAAATTAATAGTCATCTGAATGCCTTTCTCTCTTCCATATGCATACACTCATTATCTTCATGTGCCATGATTTTTTTCCTATATTGTGATTTATAAATTCTTACTTGAACTTTCTAAATTGTCTAATTTGTTTAGCTCAATCCTATACACCTGTGTGTTGTTCCTGTAAAAATCACTCCAATGAATAAGCAGCATTGTTCTATGATTTATCATTATGTCTATTTATTATTTATTTAATGCCATAACTTCCTCTACATCTATTGTTCCACACCTGATCACACTGTTTGAAAAATTATATTTTCATTCATTTTTGCCTTGTTAATTATGGTGCACAGGACAATATCAGATTCACATAATATAATATTCAAGACAATATCAGGTTCTTATAATATAATGTAATAAAGGTTCATGTCCTTTCATACTTTATTGAGATAATTAAAAGTCATGAAATAGACATAGTTGTTACATTTTGTTTATTTTAAAAACAATCTTTGGGAGTTTATGATATTATTAATGTTCTTTTTATTTCTCAAGGGTATTTCTTATACCAGATAAGTAACATAGATTTGTCATAACTCAGGCACAGAACCACAGCAGTGCTTTCTTTGCCCTTCTCCCATCCTCTGCATATTGTATTGTGCATGGTGAGTTAGCGAAGCTAAAATTCCATTCCACAGCTCACATGTCACTGAATAAAAGGCCCTTTGGAGACTTTACACATATATCATTAGAACAGTATTACAGCATTTGATATTTTATTGCATATTCATATTTAACCTTTATTATCCATAATTAGATATACTGTATGAGCAAATAATGTGTTGGTGTCCCCAGTTCCCCAATTTCCCTCCTCCCTATCCACAATCAGCTGGATGTCCTCCTCTGTGGGCAAACTGGATTAGTCCATGGGGTAGGCGGTATGGATAGCCTAGGAGTTAACCTGGTTCCAACCCTCCTTTGTATGTTGTTACTGAGGGGGGCAATATCTCTGGATATTATCCTCCACCATGATTCTTAAAATCTTTCCACCTCCTCTTCTGCTCAGTTCCCTGAGTCATGGTGGGTGAGTATTAAGGCTGCTTTATTGTTGAGGTCTTAGGGGTCTCTGTACTTCTGCTTTAGGTTCTGTTGAAAATCGTTCGTGTCTGTCTTGCTGGCTTATCCTGGGTTGACTGATTGGCTGTGGTTTTAGGCCTCTTGCTTATCCCACCACTCTCTTCAGGGTTTCATATGAATCATCCACAATAGATCTGGGGTGGCTCATCTCTTGCCAGGATGTCAGCTATTGGGCTGTGGCTTGTTGGTAGGGATGGAAAGGCCACAGCTCTCTCGCTGCCTTCTGAAAAATACAAATAGAATCTCCATTGAAGAGTGAGATCAGCATAGGTTAATTGAGCTACACATTTCTGCATTGTCTAGATTCTATTGTGAGTAGCCTCTTTGTAGTTCACTGGTAAAGTGAATTTCTCTTTGGTAGCCCAAGGTTTTGGTTCCCAAAGGATTTTGCCCTGAGTCCCAATTCCAGTTAAAAGTTCCATGTCACTGAGTGGATTGCTTGGCCAAATTAAAAGCTGTTGATTACCTCCCCTAAGCTTTGGTGCCTCCATTGCACAAGTGATAACTTCTTGGTACTTTTTAAAGACATTTGAAGAAAATACCAATTATTTTCCATATGTCTAATATTACACAGGAAGACAGCATGTCCACATATTTTTCACCTCAAATGAATAATTTCATATTTGAAAAATATGTACTCATGGAATAGAAGGTAGATTAAATTATGATTATCTTCTTTGTATAAAAGAAATCATTTATGAAAGAGAATCACAAATCCCTGCCAGACAAAAGTAATAAATCACAATATATCACTATACATTGCAATCCAGAAGAGCAGATGTTTTCTTGCATGTGTTATACTAATGAAACTCTGATTTTCACAGACATTTATAATTACTAGTTTTTGGTCCCTGTTACAGACATTTCATCATGCCTTTTGCTTGATAGTCTAGAGTCATATGTTGTTATACAAATATCTTGCCAACATTTTTTTCCTGGAAGATAGACTGTTTTGTTTTAGGTTTGAGATGAGTGGATTCCTGATTATTCCAGCATAGGACATCAGTAATTTTGGATGCAACAAATGGAAATTTCAATTAATGGGCTTTAGCATTCTCATTTTAACCTATAATTCCCAAATGAATTGGCATCTGTATCTCAAATTTGCTTACCATTTCCCAGTGTCTTACTGCAAAGCGATTAGCTGGGTACACATCATGCAGTGGGCATATGGTGGTGAGCATAAGGATCAGTTATCCTTAAAATACAACTGATTCAATTAAAAGATTTCTGAACTTATAAAGCATGAAATGTTTTAAAAATGCATAACATACATAATTTTATCACAACAAAGTGCATTTTGTAGAGCATTAGTTTAAGAATCGTGAGTTTAAATGTGAGACTCAAAGGGTTTGAATTGAATACAAAATGAATCTGAAAATCTATAATACTTAAGCAAACTAAAAAGAAACACATTCTGTCACAGATGTCTATAATTACAGAATGCTTCTTCTTTTTCTTATGAAACACACAGTAGTGTTTCTTTAGGTGATCCAGATGACTGGAAAAGGCAGACTGACTGAAGAATATGGGTTGGTACTTATGAACCTTGTGATTATGGTAATACCATTCAGTCTTCATTTCTTAAAACTTACAGCATGCTGAAGCAACACTAGTAAACTTCATGTTATAACTGCATAATAATATAAGGAAATATGATTTTTTCAGATAATAGAAATTGCCTTTAGAGTTCAATTAGTTGTCAGAATGAAAGCAAAGAGATCATAATGTATTACACACATACACACGGATGGTGGTATTTTTCTAGAACAGGAAAGACAGTTCTAGTGTTTGATGATTTATGGATATTAAGTAGGCTGAAAATATTAGTACACATAAAATTATTTCCCTTATGTGTAATATTACCTAGCTGAAGAAAGAAAGTCAATTTCTCTTTTCAAATCAAGTATATAATCTAATATTTGAAAAACAAGTGGGGGGTAGATAAGTATACTAAGTTACTAGCATCTTATTAGCAGAGCAGCAATAAAAGAAATGCTATTAGTTTAAATTAAAGCACAGCAAGTCCTTCAGCATAAGTCAAGTAAACAATTTAACAAATAAACTCTGGCCTCTTTATTACCACGTTCTTCTGGCCATGCTGTTCAACAATGAGAAAACTATTTTATAATGAATAGTCGCCATGAGGGCAGAATTAAAAATCCAGGAAAGCTTACAACCTCATCCACCCCAAAAAAGATAGAGTAATATAGTAAAATGTCTAACTCTTAGGACATATACTACAATTATATAACAAAATGAAAATAATTCCTAAGATGAATTGTGTTTAAAAAGTTCTTCTTGTACTCATTTCTTCCCCTTAGTTGCCTTTTTATTGCTTTACATAAGCAATATAATAAGCCACCAAAAGAGGTGTGTAGGTGACACTACCAATGGACACAGGTCAACTGTAAAGATTTCCTGCTGAATCTACACTCGCTGGAATGATGTGTGGTCCAACAGTTTGTACAGAAGTTAATGGAAAGGCAAATTATTTGTTCTGACATCCTTGCATAATTTTTCCCTGTGAACAATTTAATTGGTAGGAAAAAAAATCTATGTATGTAATTCTCTTTCCAAATTTTATCAATATCAACATTTTAAAAAAGTAGTTTTTTTTCTCATTCTCTAAGACTTACATTATTCTACTGTCATATTTACATATATGTAAATTAGAGATATTGAAATAAGAATAAAGATCCAGTGATATGTTTATAATAACCACATCCATCTGATATCAAAGCCTGCGTTCTTCCATTTCCTTTCCTGATTTTCTAATTTCCCCCTTCCTTCCTTCCTCTCTTCTTTCTATTTTTCCTTCAATCTTTTCTTTTCTTTCATTCTTTCTTTCTTTCTTCTTTCATCTAGAGGAGAAATCTTACTATAACCTAGGTTGATATGTAAGTAAACTGTGTCATCTGTCTCTCTGCATGTATATACATACATACAGAGAGAGACAGAGAGAGAGAGATAGAGAGAGCTTCATTGTGCCAGCCATCCTTGCACAGAGAGATCTAGTAGAGCTACTTCCCCAAAGCTTTCCTTCAAACTCACACTCAATGTTCATTAATTAAAGTCCCCATCAATAGTTCCTCATACGCTCCATTACCCTGATTGAATTGATAAATATTAGACAGGGAGTTAAGCAATTGAGCCCCAAAGTCAACCCATTGTTCAAGGTCCAGGTGAAATTTCATCACCTCTTACTTGTGACTCTTTAAATATGTATTGGTCAGCACTGGACTGCAGTGGTGCTAAGGCTTTGTACTCTCAGTTTTCAGTTTTCATTTCTAACTCTTTAGTATGCTGATCCCTACTCTGGGGCTTTCTATTAATCCAGAATGTGGCTCTGGATTTCTTCTTTACTCCTTTGACCTTGTCCTTAGAACAGAAAGGGAATGCAACACACATTTCTCAAGGCAGACCAGAAAACCACGATGTAATTAAATTAAAAAGACAGAATTTCTTCTTATGCTTTGGTTCAAACCTAACAGGCTTTCAGTTCTCTCTGCATTCCTTTCCACACGGTAACAAGGAATGTTCTGCCAATCCCATGTCAAGTGGTGCAAAGGACAGGGACAAAACCTAGAGAGCTCAGAGGGCTCATGGGGATGGAATTAGTTAGAAAGCTGTTAAAATTCATCTTTACTTTTGTGTGTGGGTGTGTGGGTTATGGTTTGTGTGTCTATGCATGTGGGGGGGGGTGTTATGGTATTTGTGGTATGTGTGTGTGTGTGAGTGTTATGGTACAGGTGTTGCAATGCATGTATGCTTGCTTTTGCCCAGTTAGATCACTAGGAAGGACACAGGAGATCAGGCATCTTTATTTATTGCTCCATCACATGTTTCTTTCATACAGACTATTTCAGTATGCCTGAAGCTTCAGTGTTCCTGAGCCACAGCTGTTCTCTGGTGTTTGTTCCTCACATGACCAGGGTTACAGGAATATGCACCCACTACCAGCTAAGTGTGTGAGTGCTGGAGAATCAAACTCAAGATATCACTCACTTCTTCATGCCTTTGTGGCCAGTGCTTTTGCACACAGAGCAATCTCTAGAGTCCCAAATTCTTTGCGACTTCATAGAATCTATTTTGGAACACAATTAAATTAAAAGAAATACTTCGGATCATAATTTTTTGTTTCAAATAATTGATATCAGTAAAATAGCATTCTAATGAAAAGTATAAATGGAACAGTTAAATGATATAAATTAACTGCTTTCAATATATTCAGCATTCACATTGCTACACAGTAGTTTTTATGAGCTTATTGAGGATTTTTATATTATATTAAAGTTGAAAAGTATTTCCTTTCAAGGATATAAGACAATCTTTTTAAGAGTATTTCTAGTAGATGTTGCTTCTACTTTGTGACTTGTTTTCACAAATGTAATAAAGTATTTTGATTCAACAACGGTTCTTCATATCCTCAGATTTAACAAGCATCTCATTGTTAGTCCAATTTGTTTGCTTAAAAGATAACCTTAGCTGGGTGTGGTGGTGCACGTCTTTAAACCCAGCACACTCTTGGGAGACAGAGGTAGGAGGATCACCATGATTTCATGGCCATCCTGAGATAGTGAATTCCAGGTCAGCCTGGGCTAGAGTGAGACCCTACCTCGAAAAACCAAAAAAAAAAAAAAAAAAAAAAAAAAAAAAAAGACCTCTATTCCCAATTTATGAACATATTTTCTATTTTATCTTCTTAAATGTTTCCTTTGTAAATTACATTTGTATTAATCAGAAATTGATTTTATGTCCATTATGAGATAGGCTTTCATCACCAGTTATTATTATTATTATTATTATTATTATTATTATTAGTTTCTAAATATTTAGTAGTTTACAATTTTGAGTGAGGCAACGTTAAAGTTATCTGTTCTCTCCTAGAGTCTTATTTGTTATCCAGACTCATTGAGATATTTCAGAATATGTCTCAAGTTTTGATAGAGGCAGTGCTACTATATTATTCCTATGAACAAATATTTTATAATCATGCCATGGTCTAAAATGTTTCCTGTAAGGATTGGAATTAACATATTTTAATATTATATATTATATTCTTGAAAGCTAGGCTCTTTATAGATTTTCAATCTTGAAAATAACATTTACATTCAATATTTATTTAGATCCCAATGTACTCATCCTAAGTTGAAATAATATTTATTAAATAATTACTAGGTTCATTTTGTGCCTTATTTAAAATATTAATTTTCGTCTTATTATCTAATGATTTTTTCTATCAAATGTTGATTTTCCTGGACCAGAAAAAACTGAATAATAAATATCATTGTTCTAGAGCTGGAGAGATTGCTTAGTGTTTAAAGCCTTTGCCTGCAAATCAGAAGAATGGGAGTTCAATTTCCCAGGATTCACATAAAGCCAGATGCACAAGGTGGCATATGTGTCTGAAGTTCATTTGCAGTGTCCTGAAGCCCTGGAGTGCCCATTCTCTCTCTCTCTCTCTCTCTCTCTCTATCTCTCTCTCTGATTCTTTCTCTCTCACTCTCATAAACAAATAAATTATTTTTAAAATATCATTCTATGATCTATTTTGATTTCTGCTCAATTTTTTATTCATGCTGTTTTGTTGTTTTTGCTTTATCTTATCTTTTTAAAACAATTGCTATCCATGAACAGTCAAGAAATTCCAAATTCTGTTGTACAGAGCTCATATTCACATTGGCTTTTGATTAGTAGATAATATTAAGTAATGGTTGGGATAAATATATTTTATTTCATGTATGCAGTCATAATTAGCTAATTTACCGCTTTAAAACTTAATCATTAATGGTTAACAAATTCAAAAGTCTTCTATTGTATTTATATTAAGATTTGGTGAATCATTAAATATAATTAAATACATTCATAGCACTGTGTCACAGGATATCAGAACTCATTACTTGTTCTTTCTGTAACATTGATCAACTGTTGCTCCAAATCCCTCCTTGTTTCTTTCCAGCCTCTAGTTACCCTCTTCTCAAGTTGTGTGATATTATTTTACTGAGATCCACATATTAGTGGTCATGAGATATTTCTCTTTCCATGACAAGCTCAGTTTACTAAACATGATGTCCTTCAAATTAATGCAAATTACATAAATTCAGTCATTTGATTCCATAATCAATTCAATCCACAATATTGTAATACATTCCTGAGAACCAGAAAAATATTCCTAATTTGTATGAAATTGCAAACACCACACAAATAGTGAAAAAAGTATTGATTTAAATAAATTGAGCTAGAGACACGCTATCTGATTTCAAATTACATTATAAAATTATAATAACTAAAATAATGTGGCATTGGTCTAAAGTCAGATACATTGATTAGTGGGACAGAATAAAGGGCCACAAAATAAGCTCATGAATCAACCCATACAGAAAACTGTATTTTAACAAAATCCCAATAAATGAAGGGCAGTAGTTACAATAGCATTATATCAAAACAAAATGATTACACAGGGATTGGGGAAATAAATTAATCTTATACACTGCTGGTGGGAATAGGAATTAGTACAGCAATTATGAAAATAAGTGTGAAAGTGTCTTATGTAATCAGAGTTCCAATGGTCCCACTACTAGGTACATATCTAGAAAAATAGAAATCAATTTGTCAAAGTGACAATTTATTTATAACACTACTACTCATGATATTGAAGATATAAAATTAAAGCAAATGGGAAACAATTGATAACTAGAGAAAACATGGCACAAATATAAAAATGGTCTTTGAACTTTTGTACATGTGTTGTGATTTGAACTAAAATTTCCCCATTAGTATATGTGTTTGATATTTGATTCTCAGCTGGTATCAATGTTCAGAAAAGTGGTGGAATCTTTAGGAAGTGGAACTTTGCTGAGCAGACCATGAAGTTTTATGCATAGTCTCACTCCCTATTCATCTACTTCTTTCTTCCTGCCAATGTAACAAACTGCCATTAGTGCCTAGATATTCTAAAAAAAAAAAAAAAAAAAAAAAAAAAAATTCTTCCTGTTGTGAACTTGACCTCTTTAGTAATTCACGGTAATCTTGGTGGGTCTCTGTTGTTGCTTACAGGAAGGATTTACTAATGCAGGAGGTCCCTCCTCCAGAGTGAGCCCTTCCCCAGATTAGGCAGCCCTCTCAGTAAGTGACAAAATGTAAGGAAGCTTGAAGAAAAGGAAATCTCACCTAGCTGCTGTTGATTGTTGTGATTTTCAAGTGCATCCATCCTGTTCCTTTGTCATCCTTTGTCAGCACTGGAACCAAGTTTCCTCAGCCTTCCTGCCTGGACTAAAGACAGTGACTCCCCAGGAAGCTTTCAGGCCTTCAGTGTTGGATTGGGCTGCAGAGGCATCCAGCCACTTGGAATGAGCAGTTTCCTGTTTCCTTGATTCACAGCTATTGAGGGACTGCCATGAGCTAATCCAGTAAATCCCCTTTTTACTACAATTCATTCTATTGGTTCTGTTCCTCTGGAGAACCCTGACTAATTCAGATTTTGGTACCGGAAATGATATAGACAAATCGAACGATAGGAATGGAATTTTTAGTGGGCTTGGTGATATTTGGTGTCAGCTTTTCAACTTCAGTACATTTAAAGGTTCTATGGTGTTGTAGTGATCATTTTAGTTGCTGGAGGAATGGGTTTATATTTGGTTTATGGCCTCAAGGTAAGACTCCATCCTGGCAGGGAGAACAATGGCATGAGTAGAGGGGTGGACATCACCTCCTCCACAGCACTGCAAACAGTGGCAGAAAGGGGTGCCAAACACTAGCAAGGGGAAGCTGGTTTATATAAAACCCAAACTGCCATCAGCTGAGGATCAATCAATCAGAACACATTCATTTGTTTGTGGGAACACCTGGATCAAACCGTGACACCTGTTAATAACAGCATTTTGCTGGTATTAATGAGAGAACTGTTGTTACTAATAAGGAGATCACTGATAATACATATTATGAGTTATTTAAAGACCTCCATGCTACAGATGTATTTGGTGATACTGAGTCACCTCTTGTGAGAAGCAAGGAATTTCGTGAACCCATGGTTTAAAACTTTTAAAATATTTTTGGAAAAGTAGGATGAATAATGATGCTGGTTGGTTGCTTCTAGCATCTCTGGATAAACTATTAAGGGATAACCAGAAATTCAGAAAGGAACTTTCCAATCTTAAGACCTATTTACATGATCTGAAGGTTTCTAATTGTGCCCTGGAGGAGAGTAGTCTCTCTTGGGGCTCAAAGTGCAGAAAACCAAACACAAGCTCTCACTGTGCCATTGGTCATCTTGCAGCAGGTGCTGAAGTAAGTTGCAGCCTCACAGGCTATCAGAAGTTAAAGGGCACTGATTAGAAAAGAGTGGGAACCTGTAACTTGGTAAGGGGATGTGTGGAAAGACCCTGAAGAATCTGGGGCCATAGAACTCTTGAATTCTGATGAAGTTTATTTCTTGCCCAAGTATTGGTCTCCATCCTCTTAGAAGCTTGTGTCCCCACCTCCATGCTCAGAAGTATTACCATTTTAGTCCTTGCTTGAGGGAATTAATCCTTCTTTATCCTAGGAATCAGATTTGACACACCCTGGGCTGGAGAAATGGCTCAAGGGTTAAGGCACTTGTCTCCAGTGTCTAAGGCCCCTGGTTCAATTCCCCAGGACCCACATAAACGACCCACAAGATGGTGGCCCTGGTGCTCTTGCTCTCTCTCTCTCTCTCTCTCTCTCTCTCTCTCTCTCTCTCTCTCTCTCTTTCTGCTTGAAAATGAATAAATAAAATATTTTAAAAAATTAAAAAAAAAGAATTGACACACCCTGCAGGAGGTGCCTAAGAAGACCCTATCCCACAGTCCCCACCCATCTTCACCTCTCAGCCTGTAATCAGACTTAAAGTGAAGCAGGCCATAAAGATAATATCGCTAATATTATGCTGATTTGATCAAATGATCAGGAGGTGGCAACCACTTTGGAGTTCCTGATAAACATATGGGCATTAGGGGATGGGAAATAAATCCTTCCATAAGTTAAGTATCTTCCACCTCAGGGTAATTACTAGGAGTTCAGTGGTATTGGGTGTTCAGGGATATTGCTTTTGAGGTGAAGGATAAGTACCGGCACCTGGCCCCTACTACCACTAAGACAGAAGAACAATATTGAGGGTTCCTATTTGGATTTGGAGGCAGCACATTTCTCACTTGGGTGTATTATCTCCTCCCATACAACAAATGAATTAGGGGCCCAGCCCAAGAGGAGTCTTTTCAACAGATCCAGGCTGAAATGCAGGTTGCTTTGTCACTTGAACCATATGATCAGAAGATTGATGGTATTTGAAGTGTCAATGTGCTATAGGGATGCTATTTGCAACCTTTGGCAGATCCCCCACAGTTATTTAACCATGGAAAAATTGGGGGTTTTGGAGTAAGACCTTGCTATCATCTGTAGATTTTTCTCCCTTGGAGAGACAGTTCTTGGTCTGCTCTTACTCTGTGGTAGTTTGAAGGGGTGTCCGCCAATAGATTCAAGAATTTATTAGTTTTTCCAGCTGCCTGACTGGAGGGTGTATTAACTTGGCTAGATCCTAGAGTCCAGCCTTAAGGTGTTTCTGAGGTGGATCTGGATTTTTAGCTATACATATGCAAAGAGCATTCTGAGCTCAAGTCAGAAGTCCCTGCTCTTTTGAGTTGGAGTGCACCTGCCTCCTTGCTTTTTGAGTTGCTGGTTATGGATTTCTCTTTCTGCTTCCATCTGTGATAGGGGGCAGCATCTTTCTCTATTCTGAAACTTCCCCTGGATCTGTTACTTGTATAAATAGTTTCCTCAATTTGTTCTTAACAACAATAAAGTATCTAATACAATATGAAAGTATTTTCTTTATTTTCCTTTATTCCTTTGTAACTTGATCTCCGACATCATTACCTGGGTCACTTTCCTCCTACTGAATTCTTTAGAATTCCTTAGTAAATTTTATTGTTTTTGTCTCCAACTTTGTACTTACCTAAACATACAGTATTTTCAGTTAGGTTCTACATGTGATAAATTTCATTCTTAATACTCTCTTACACCGCAGTAATGGTTTCATCCAGGTGTCCTCCACAAATGAATGTATTCAGAGTGCTTGATTCCCAGCTGAAGGTAGTTTGGTTATTAGAACTTGCGTGAGCTGTGTTGTTGGGGGTGGGCTTATGGGGGTTATAGCCAGCTTCCCCTCTCCAGTGTTTGCCATACTCTCCTGTTGATTTTGTCTACTTGGGGTTGGCCAGGAGGTGATGTCAACCTCTGCTCATGGCATCATTTTCCCTGCCATCATGGAGCTTCCCATAAGCCATAATAATAATAATAATAATAATAATAATAATAACAATAAGCCAAAATAAAGCCATTTCTCCACAAGCAGCATTTGGTAGGGTTCTTCTCTGCAGCAATAGAAAGTTAACAACTGCATCAGTGAAAGATTATAGCATATATTTATTGCTGGCTGGACCTAACATTAAGACAGGTTCATAAAAACTCACTACCTTGGATAGTTCCTGGACATGTTCTCATGATTCACAATTTTTGATTTCCAACATTGGCCTTATCACCCTGTTGACCAGTATTTATGCAACAGCTCATTTTCTGTTGGGTTAATAACTTCAGCTTCCTCTCTAAACAGTTCTATAATTTTATAAACTTACAAAGAATATTTTACTCAAATTTTGTGAAACACATAAACATTTAATCCCGTTTTTTACCTATGTCTGTATGGTGTGCATGCATGCATAAATGCATGTTCACATGTATGTGAGTTTGCATGTTTTTGTGAGTGCACATGCAAAATATTGGTGCATATGTGTAGAGGCCACAGTTAATGAAAATTTTCATTTTTGGTTAATCCTCACTTTATTTTTTGAATCCAAGTCTCTTACTCATTTCCAAAGCACACCAAATCATCAACTGTAGCTATTCTGCTTGCTCCAGGTATCCTGTCTCTGATCTTGCACTGGGATTATAGGTGGATGCCACAGCAACCTGGCATTTACATAACTGCTGAAGATCCAAAATAAGGACCTCAAACTTGTGCATTATGCTTTACCGAGTGATCCATCTTCTCAGCCCTTTTTGTATTTTTACCATTGTAAATAATCTAAAAACATTTAACGTGTGTCTTAGACATTCCCAATTTTCATGACTATTTTATATATGTATCTATTGTGATTTGTTCATAATTGAGCTCCATATGCTTCTTAAACTTAATATGAAAGAAGCAATCCAAGTGGAATTTTTTCTCAGTTCATAATTGGGACAGTTTTGTACTCACCTACATACCATAAGCTTGTCTCTGGGTTCCAGCTTACAACAAAAGGCTAATTACACCCTTCTACAATCCTTTAGCATTTAATTACCCTTAATCCCCACCAGGCCTTGATTTAGTCCTAATTAATTTTAATTCTAATACTTTACATAGAAAGATTATTCAGAACATAATTTAATCATTGTATATACAAATTGCCCAGCATAATCTGAAACCTTTTCATATTAATTTATAATCAAGGGATTTTATGAGGACTATTAAAAAAGGTTTTGAAAAGATATTCACAGGAAAACATGCATGTAATAGGAATTGATTTAGATAATATTAATTTAATATTTACATAGTTCAGTTGCAAGATAGATCAAGAGTTTTGTACATTCATTTGAACATTTTGAGGCCTATGGTTTCCACCATTTTCAAAAACAACTTTAGTCAGAAGGAAATGAAACTCTTCATAGTTCATACATTTTCTCATTCTTCAAACTTTATACAGTGACATTATACATAGTTTCTCATTTTTAAAATGTAAGACAAAAACATTATTAATAAATATGACTCTTACCCCTGGAAGCTAACCTCTAAGGCACTGTTGGGACAGAAACTTGTTGATGAATGGACACAATTACTGTAAAAGTTTGGTTCATGTTTTCTATTCCAAAACAATAAATTTGAATCACTTTTACTTAGCTCTACTTATTAGTAGTAAACAATCCAACAATCCAAACAATTTTTTGTTGTAATGTTTCTGTTATAATTTCAATTTCTCATGTAAATAAATACAGCATTAGTTTATCTATACGGTTCAGTGACAAAAGTGTAATGATTTTTTTTCCAAAGGAATTTCTATAAGTACTCATAATTTGTACTAAACTGCTTGCATTTTCAGCATGGTTTTGTGATTTTACAATATAATTTCATGAATGAATGTTAAAATTAGTCTTGATTTTCCATGCATTTAGTTCTACAAAAGCATAGTTCTAACTACAAAATATTTCATATATTGCCCATATTTGTCTATTTCTCCTCTACATAGACTAATTTAAATCTGCAACAAGTCTCATAAGAACTATTATATTTTCGAATGGATTTTTTTACTTGTAATTGTGCAAACTGCTAAAATCCAACCCCTTTCAAACAATAGGAGAACGGCAATTGTGGGAGGGGGACAAGTTATCATTAACATTGATTAATAATTAATTATCTACTAGGATGTAAATAATTCATGCACAAATTATATTCTATTTAATTTCTATATCACAAATAAAATACAAATGGTATTTTAAAACAAAAACACTAGTTTAGAAGAAAAAACTAGTGTAAATCCATAGAAACACTTAAGTATAGTTAAAATTCACATGTTGAAATTTGATTAAGTACAAAGGAATTTGAATTTTCAACTTGATCAAAAGAATCACAATAAGGCAAAAATGTTTGTGGGATGTGGCCCACCATGACACACAGGCATGATGCTAGGTGTGTGGTTGCTGGGATGACATTTATTTTGTTAAGTTACATTTTTAATATCCTAATAGGTTAAGAGATTTGATATATTAACAGATGTTGAGCTTATCCAAGTGTTTTCTATATTTAAGCCAAATGATTTTTGTTTCATGATGTATCACGGTGACTGTTTTATTTCTGTCTCACTTGCATCATTGGCATAGATCCCATTAATTATGATAATTGATTTTTTCATATATAGTTAAATATAATTTGCTGGTGTTATCAAATATCTGTACAGTTATGTTCCTCAATTATATGGGCTCATGTTTTTCATTTTTATAGGGTTGTTGGCTATGCTTAATATCAATATAATTTTGGCTTTGTTAGATCGATGTGAAACTGTCTCTTCCCCTCAATTTTTGTTTTAAAAGAGATAATGTTTGAACAGTAAGAAAATTTAATTGTTCCAATTTGTTTTCTGTTTTGCATGTTACTATTCCTTTATTTCTCTCTTATGTGATTAGACAAATATATCTAATGCTCTGATTTCACTCTCTTTTTCTAATAATTCTATCTAATATTTTTGCTGTGTGGTAATCATCATACTTACAACAGATGATTACAATAAGATCTTTTAGTTACAGCAGGCA
>PVHP010026329.1:0-24721 GCA_004024765.1 Zapus hudsonius
TCTCTCTCTCTCTCTCTCTCTCTCTCTCTCTCTCTCTCTCTCTCTCTCTCCTTGAAAATGAATAAATAAAATGTTAAAAAAATATTAAGTAACTAAATGTGAATACCTTTACATAGATTTTGTGCCTTAACAAGTTTCTCAGGCTTCCTCTATTCCCTGATTCTGGGCATCCTATAACTGCAGATTCTGGTTAAAATGTAGACCCAGGTCTGGGGCAGCTGCAGAGTCTTTTTCAGAAAAACTCCCATGTTCTGTCAGTCCTAAAAGCCAGTAGCGAAGCTCTGCTGTTCACCAGTGACTACCTCTCTGGCCTCTAGAAACAATCCAGTCTGCAACTCTGTAAAGCCTGCCTGTCTCTCTTTTTTTACAGATGTGCGGTAGATCCAGGGGGAATGAGTCCCAGTGGACACTGAGCAAGGAGGTGTTAGCCTGTCCACTTCTCTGTCCACTGCAGGCTAATACATCCTGCCAACAAAATGAATGGTTGTAGGTCAAGTATCTTTGGCACTATGAGGAAATTAGACATTCCAAGGCAAGAATGAAACAATGATAGCATTTACTCAACCCCAGTGGGAGACCAAAGCTCACTGTTGGACATGGATTATCTCCTAGAACACAACATCCATCCCGGATGAGAGAGGGAACATTGTTGTCTCTTCAACAGATAAGGAGAGGTTTTATGATTTTTCCTGGTGTCGCACAACTAGACAGTTAACGATGGAATGTGAACCTGGCAGGCTGATAGGCACTTGATTCTGCCTGGCTCAAGCCGCCCCGCACCACTTAGTCATGAATTCTCCATTTTCTTTTCAGAGTGAACAGACATTTCTTTTGACTGAATAGTTGAGAAGGCAAAGCAGGTGGTTGTCTAAATGATTAAGATCTAAGGGAGTTTTCCTTTCCAGCCCAGTACTCCATGGTAGCCTCATTCCTTTCAATTAACTGTAATAACAGCTCACAGTCCCCCTGAAAAATTGGTTTGTTTTGAGGCAGATTAGTCTATTAAGTATCAATAGCTAATTAGGGAATAGTTGATAGTCAGCTGAGAGCAAGAATGGAGATCCAAGCAAGGAACTGGAACACTGCAAAGGCAGACACGTATAAATGCACACAGGACCAGCTGAGCCAAAATGTGTGAGAAACAACTTATTCTTCCCTGGACACCTGTATTTTCATAGATAAAGCTGCTGGGTCATAATTCTTGCAAATAAAAGTCTGCTATTCGGGAAAGCCACAAGCTGCCTTCATCCTAAAATGGCCATTTCTTTTGCCTGACTAATCAATCGCATTGGCTGTGGCTGGACTTCTCATCCACTGTGGCCTCTCAGCTTGCAGGTCCTCAGGAAGCAGCTGGAGATAGAAATTCCATTCTCTCCTTTATTCCCCTCTTCTTCAGGGTTTCCTAGAAGAAGCCAGGCACGACAGGGAGTCCAGGCAATTTCCCAGAGAGCTCACCACTGGCAGGAAAGCAAGCTGCCTGCAGACCACCTCCACCATGGAATGGGAACCATTGTGGAAACGCATACAATGGACTTTGCAAACAGGAAGTAGTGGTCTCAGGCACCAAGGGAAATTCCAGGAGAGGAGAAATGCGCGCTGAAAGGGACTTGGAGGCATGATATTAATATTCCCTCCACTCCAAAACTCCCTTCACTGCGGGACCACATAGCCACCAAATTTGACATTAAAGATGTTGCTGTGCCTTATGCCGCTCATGTTCCTTCTATTGATAGCTTTCCTTAAAATCAATTTCCTTTAAAAATATTTATGAATGTGCATGTATGTATATACACATGTGTGTGTATGAACACACAGGCCATGGTGTACCTGTGGAGACGACAGCAGGAGGGTGTTTGTCCTCTCCTTCCATTTTGTTTGTTTGTTTGTTTTTCAAGGTAGGGTTTCAGTGTAGCCCAGACTGACCTGGAATTTATGTAATGTCAGGCAGGCCTTGAACTCACAGCAATCCTACTTCTGCCTCCCAAGTGTTGAGATTAAAGGTGTGCACCACCATGCCCTGCAGAGAGAATGGGCGAGCCAGGGCCTCTAGCCCTTGCAAAAGAACTCTGGATGCTTTCACTACTTTGTGCATCTGGCTGTACGTGGGGAATTGAACTCCGGTCATTACGGTTTGCAGGCGGGCACCTTAACTGCTGAGCCATCTCTCCATCTCCCGCCTCTCTTTGAGACAGGGCCTTCTTGTTTTACCACTGCCTGTGCACCCCTAGCTAACCTGCTGGCTTCCAGATTCTCCTCTCTGCTTCCCATTGCTGTAGACATGTTGGAATTGCAGACATATGCACCACTGAGCATCCACTTTTATGTGCAGATACTGGGGAATTGAACTCAGGTTGGCAGGCTCAAGCAAGTGCCTTTAACAAAGCCATCGACTTAAGTCTTTATCTGCATATATTATATAAAACAGTGCGTTTGCCTTTCTTTTTTTTTTTTTTAAAGATAGTCACTCACCTCCCAGATAGGGCAAACCAAAGATACAATCCCAACCAAGTATAGCTTAATGAACCAGCAAGTTTATTAGGGTTATTCACAGGAATATGGACAACTCAGGCAGCTGTGTTGTGAAAAAGCCCAGCACCCCAGCACGGGTGCTGATTCACAGAAGCTTCATGTCAGTAGCACACTAGCGATTTGCAGGCAGCTTAGCTGGTCAGAGTGTCTCTCCCAAGGACTTCTGACTCCTCACATGGTCTTAAGCAGAGGCTTGTGAGTCTTGTAAGTTTCAGCAACTTCCTGAAGTCTTGAGGAGTCCATGTTTCACTTTGGAACTTCCTAATGAGCCTTCAAGATGAAACATTTTGGTGGGAATCACTATTAAAACAGCACCCATGACTACCCAGATTTTTTTTAAAGTGGTTTTGTGATAGTTAACTCCTTCAGGCAAGTTCCATAGACCTCCTGCCCTTGAGTGGGAGGTATCTAGCTAGAGTTCAAACCTAGGTGCTAAAACTGATTGGTCATATAGGGACCAACCAGCTGTCTCTCTGCTCACCTGGGGCAGGGAATACTTATTGTCTTTTCTCACACACATGGCCTAAAAGAAGGACCTCTGACTCTCCTGGGGCCTGGTAAGGTCTTCCAAGCCCCCCACCGCAGCCTAATGACTGCGGTGAGGGGCTGGATTTCTTTCCCACATGAACCTTTCCTTCTCATGATCTTTTCTTTTCCTGCTTGTTTAGCTGAACAGCATAGATTTTGTTAAAAGCTCTCCCACATGTTCTCCCCACACTGGTGGGTGGAGATCTCTGTAACTTCCCATTTTCCTTTAAATCAAGTCTCCCATTATACCTTATCCTCTGGTGGTCTATAATTTTAATTCTTATAGAATTAGGGTACACCTTAAATTCTGAGGTGCATTGGAATTTTGCTGGGTATTACCTAAGTTCTAATCTCCAGCTCCACCATTACAGTTTTGGTTTTTTTTTTTTTTTTTGGTACAATCAGAAAATAGTAAGATATTGAATTATGGGACACTTTGACTGTCTTGGGTATAGACTAGCTTAACAGTCCATAGATGGGGGGGGGGGAAGCTTTACAGTTTACAACACAGAGCAGGCTAGTTTTCCCACTACCCAGGCAGGGGTTCATACAGCAGCATTGTTCTTGATTCCCTTCCTAAGTCAAGGGAAACTAATACAATGTCCCCAGCCCTCAACTCCTGCAGACTAAGGAAGAGGATATCCTCACTCAGGTGGCACCAACCTTGACTTCCAGATAGAGCAGTACATCTACAGAAAGAAGTGATGGCATCTACATCCTAAATGTGGGAAGGACCAGGAACAGGCTGCTGCTAGCAGCTGAGCCATTGTTGCCCTTGAGAACCCTGCAGATGTCAGCGTCATCTCCTCCCAGATGGCCAGCCACCATGCGTGCTGAAGTTTGCAGCTGTCACACAAGCCACTCCCATCACTGGCCGCTTTACCCCTGGGACCTTAACTAACCACATCCAGGCAGCCTTCCAGGAGTCACGTCCTCCAGTGGTGACTGACCCCAGGGCTGACCACCAGCCTGTCACAGAGGCATCTATGTCAACATCCCTACCATTGCTCTGTGGAACACAGACTCTCTGCACTACATGGACATTACCATCCTGCAACAATAGGGGAGATGGTTTGGTGGGTCTGAGGTGGGGGGTGCTGGCCAGGGAAGTCCTGCATGCATGGCACCATCTCCCATGAGCACCCCTGGGAGGTCATTCCTGATCTCTACTTCTACAGAGATCTGGGAAGGTTGGTAAGAAACAAGCTGTCACGGAGAAGACTGTGTCCGAAGAGGAATTTCAGGGTGAATGGACTGAGACCACTGCCAAGTTCACTGCTGCCCAGCCTGGGGTGGCAGACTGGCACGCCCATCCTCTCTTTGTGTCTGCCTCTCTCTCTCTCTCTCTCTCTCTTTCTCTCTCTCTCTCTCTCTCAAATAAATAAAATATTAAAAATGACTGAGTCTGGTCAGGTGTGGTGGTGCACATCTCTAATCCCAGCACTTGGGAGGCAGAGGTAGGAGGATCACTGTGAGTTCCCATCCTGAGACTACAGAGTGAGTTCCAGGTCAGCCTGGGCAAAACATTAGCATATCATTGGGTTGTATTAGAATGTTTGATTTTAATGCATGGAAGTACCTTTTCTTTCTGATCCTGCCATCTGCCCACCATCTTGGGAGTTGTCACCACTTTGCATTTCTTCTTAGGAGTCTGGTGAGATTGTGCCCTGGTCTCTGTTGCCTGTGCCATGGTGGTAGGAGAGATCCAAGGGAGGCTGGTGTCCAGGAAACTGGAAATGATGGAAACTTGAAATTTTCTGGAATTTCCTGTGAAACTCTGCTGTAGGGAAATCTAGGGAAAGTACCATCATCATGCCACGGTGGCAGAAATGGAGTTGGTATCATCTGAAGACATAGCTGTGGACTTCACAAGCAAGAGTAGTAGCTCCTGGATGCTGCTCAGAGAACTCTCTCAAAGAACTTCAACAGCCTGGTGTATTGGGGCACTCTATGACCAAAACCAGAGTTGATCTTCAAGTTGGAGAACGGATTTGCAGTAGAGCCCAAGCCTCAACTCACAGCCTTCTGGCAGATTAGAAGGCCTGACAGCAAATCCACCAGGCAAATCTTTATGAATTAAACAAAGGCTGGAAGATTTCAATATGTAGTCACCCCACAAACAAAATATGAGAACCTGGTGGAACGGTCGGGTGGTGGAGCCTTGCCAGAGGAGGTGTGTTACTGGGAGAAGGCCCTGAGGTTTATTAGCTCAGCCCTACTGGGTGTTCTCCAGTGAGCCCTCTCTTGTTGCCACCTTGTAGCTGACCTGACAAGATGCAATGCCCAGCCTCTGCTCTGCCATGCTTTCTCCATCTTGATGAAACTTGGACGTGTAAGCCAGAAATAAATCATTTCTTTCATTTAAAAAAAAGAATGTTTGGGTTTAAATTTTTGTTGATTGAGGGCTGGGAAGATCGCTCAGTGGTTAAAGGCACTTGCTTATCACTGCCCACCGCCCGCAGAAGCAATGATAAAACACACAAACACACACACACCGCTTATGGGTGGAAGAATGCGCGTTCTCTCTCTTTATTGCTCTCTCTTTATTACTCTCTATATATTGCCGAAAATGAAACAAAATATATAGAGCCCCTTGGCCAATCAGGGAGCTGTTGGTCAGTCTACGATAAGAACCTGTGTGCATGGCGGGCATGATGTGCAATAGCCAATCAGGACTGCCTCCTGGAACTTGTTTACAAGCCAAGTCCATAAGCTGCCAGGTGCCATCCTGAGATTAAGCCAGGGTGTGCCTCCGTGGGCCCCTGGAGGCATTCGTCCCCAACACTTGCTTGCAAAGCCTCCTGGCCCAGGTTTGATTCCACAGAACTCAAGTAAAGTCAGACAAAGTTGTGCATGCGGAAGGCATTTGTTCACAACAGTGCAATAGTTTGAAAGTATGTTCCCCATAGACTCAGGTGTTTTTGTTTTGTTTTGTTTTTTTGTTTTTTTGAAGTAGGGTCTCACTCAAGCCCAGGCTGACCTGGAATTCACTATGTAGTCTCAGGCTGGCCTCAAACTCTCTGTGATCCTACCTCTGCCTCCAAAGTACTGGGAATTAAAGGTATGTACCACCACACCCAGCCAAACAGAATGTTTATTTCATTTTTATTTATTTATTTGCAAGCAGGGAGAAGAGAGTCAGAGATAATGAACTCTAGCCACTGCAAACAAACTCCAGATGCATGTGCCACTTTGTGCATCTAGTTTTACGTGGTTACTGGGGAATTGAACCCACGTCATTAGGCTTTACAGGAAAGCACCTTTAAACTACTGAGCCATCTCTCCAGTCCTCAGGTATTTCATTAAAGATTGTAACCTGGGTCTCCAGTCACCTAGCTGGTATCACTGGGGCATGGATCCTGGGCTCCAATCCGGTGTGTTTGGGGAGCAGATCTGAATTCCAGCTCAAAGGTACACAGAGAGGTCTGGGCTCTGGCAGATTTTTGTGCTTGCTGCTTTTTTGGTGTTTGCTGGCTGGTTGTGGTTTCTCTCTCTGCTTAGATTTATGAATGGGAGCCAGCTTCTTTCATCACTGATGAAACTTCCCTTGGAATTGTGTTTGGTCTCACCCAGTATTGTGATTGTCTACAACAAGCAGCAAAGGTTCCAGCATGCCCATTCATCTCTCTCTCTCTCTCTCTCTCTCTCTCTCTCTCTCTCTCTCTCTCTCTCTCTCCCTCTCTCTCAAATAAATAAATGAAAACAATTTGGGCTGGACAGATAGCTAAGTGGTTAAGGCACTTGCCTGCAAAGTCTAACAACTTCGGTTCAATTCCCAGCACCCACATAAAGGCAGAGGAACAAAGTGGCACATGTATCTGTAGTTCATTTGCAGGGGCTAGAGGCCATGGTGTTCTCTCTCTCTCTCTCTCTCTCTCTCTCTCTCTCTCTGCCTGCAAATGAATAAATAAAATATAAAACAATACATTTTTGAGTTGCTGACTTGAATTTCATTTTAAAAATTAATAAATGAGCCAGGCATGGTGGCACATGTCTTTAATCACAGCACACAAAGTGGCTGTTGTATTTATGGCATCACAGTGGCTGTGGCTACCTGCCAAAGAGTTGCATGATATAAGACCCCCCAAAAAAAGTCATGAAAAGAGAAGAGTTCAGTAGAGGGGAGATAAGGAATGAGGGACAAAGAATGAGAAGAAGGGCTGGAGAAATGGCTCAGAAGATGATCAGTGGTTTAAAGTGTTTGCACCATAAACCTGACAATTAAAGATTGGATCCCAGGACCAAACACCTGTCTTTCACATGGTGGAAGATGAAGACTGACACTCTGAGGTTGTCCTCTGATCTCTATACACACTGTGGCACATGCACACACACACACACACACACACACACACACACACACACACACACACACATGAGTGGGATAGGAGCTGGGGAAATACTTCAGCAGGTAAGAGTGCTGCTTCCCATGAAACTATGAAGGTCCGAAAGGGCCTGAGAGGCCTAAGTTCAATCACTAGAATCCATGTAAAAGGTTGAGCATGACCACACACACCTGTAAACCCAGTCCTGTGCCAAGTAGAGCCTGTGCTGATCAGAGACAGGAGACACTGAAGCTCCCTGGTCTGATTGGGAAAAAAAATTAGCAGCTCCAGCTTCAGTGAGAGACTCTGTCTCAAGGAAACTATGGGGAAGGGTGACAGAGGAGGACACTTGTCATGTGCCTCTGGCCTCCACACACATGACAGGACACACTCATCTGTACACATATGCATCCATATACATACATTTACCACGCCACACCTACTATGCACACACACCCAAAAAATAAGTAAGAGTGGAATAAGCTTGAAACACCCTAATATAGATAAATTGCTGCCTTTCAGAGGCCTGAAATGGGTCCTTTTCCTCTTTTAATTGAGTCTCCTCTCTCAGAACCCAGTAAATTCTTACACAAGTCAGCACTTGACGTGTGTTCTGACTTAGCATGACTCAGTCCTACCAAGCTAATCCTCCAGGGAGCTAGTCAGACTGTGCTAAGGTAACTATCAAAGCCTTTACCACCCTACTAGATCAGAGTTTAAAAAGGAAACATGGGGGAGACTGGCCTCCTGCATGTCATAGAGAGGTCAGTATGTTCTAGAAAGCCAAAGCCAGTCTTAGTCTCTAGGACTTCCAGCTCTCTTATTGGACCATTGTCCTCAGAGCTGATCATCTCCTGGCTATCAACCCAGTCGTTCAGCCAGTCACCCAAGTTCAAAGGAAACAAGACAGACAGGCTTCAACTCAATTTTCAGCTTTAGTGAATCATAAGATATTCACCCCCCCTCCAAAAAATGACTTACAGAAAGTTGAGTGTCTTTTGTTTCATTCAGTGCTGAACAGCCAGTAGCTTCAGATGGAGGGAAAATATTCAAATTGATAAGGAAATTACACACAGTAGAAGCATAACTCCACACTTTCAGAATGTGAGGGGGGAGAAAATGCTCTCTCTTCTAATCATTTACCTAAATTCCAATTATTTTCTGTTTAATGTAGATAAGAAAAGAATCCAAACCCTTGCCCATGGTTATTTTATGGCCAAAATCTATCAGATGATGACCTTTTTATGACCAGCAACCAAACAGGTGCTAACTTGGCCAAGGTCAGGTTCACTTTTCCATAACTGCCTAGAGTGGAACTGTAGGTGAAATCTTAACAAAAGTAGCAAAACAAAAAAATCCTAACAAAAAATGAACTACTTCTCTGGGCTGGGGAGATTGCTCAGTGGTTAAAGGCATTTGCCTGCAAAGCCCATCAGCTGAGGGTTCAATTCCCCAGTCACCCACATAAGCCAGATGCACAAAGTGGTACATGCTCCTGGAGTTCATTTACAAGCATCAAAAGACCCTGGTGAAGCCAGGTGTGTTGGTTCACGCCTTTAATCCCAGCACTCCAGAGGCAGAGGTAGGAAGATCACAATGAGTTCAAGGCCACCCTGAGACTACATAGTGAATTCCAGGTCAGCCTGGGCTAGAGGGAAACCCTCCCTTGAAAAAAGAAAAAAGAAAA
This sequence comes from Zapus hudsonius, assembly GCA_004024765.1. Classification (NCBI taxonomy): domain Eukaryota; kingdom Metazoa; phylum Chordata; class Mammalia; order Rodentia; family Dipodidae; genus Zapus; species Zapus hudsonius. Next base: position 9,070 of record PVHP010026329.1, read on the forward strand.
AAAAAAAAAAAAGACCCTGGTGCACCTCTACTCTCTTTCTCTCTAACAAATAAAAATATTTTAAGGGCTAAAGAGACTGCTCAACAGTTAAAAGAACTTATTTGCAAAGCCTAAAGGCCTGGGTTCAATTCCCCAGTACCCACATAAGCCAGATGCACAAAGTGGTACATGTGTCTGGAGTTTATTTGTAGAGTCAGGAGGCCCTGGTGTCCCATTCGCTGTCTCTCATCAAATGAATAATTTTATTATTATTATTTTGTTTGTTTGTTTATTTCTTGAGATAGGGTCTTGCTCTAGCCCAGGCTGACCTGAAATTCACTATGTAGTCTCAGGGTGGCCTCGAACCCACAGTGATTCTCCTACCTCTGCCTCCTGAGTGCTGGGATCAAAGGCATGTGCCACCACACACAGCTTAAATAAATATTTGAATTAAATAAAATAATTAAATAAATAAAATAAATAAAGAACTGCCCCTCTTTTTATTTACTTGATTCTATTTATTTATTGAGACAGGGTCTTACTCTAGGCATGGCTGACCTCTATATCCAGGCTGGCTCCAATTCAGGGTGATCGTATCTCAGCCTCACAAATACTGGGATTATAGGTGTGAGCCACCATGTCTAGCTAGTATTAATTCTTTTTTAATTGTTTGAGAAATTTTTCTGATCCACCTGCCTTCATCTCTGAAGTACTAGAATTACAGGCGTGTACCCCCATGCTTTTTTTTTTCCTTTTTCCTATGTGGTGCTTGGGATCAAATCCAGGGCTTTCTGCATGGTAGACAAGCACTCCAATAACTGAGCAAAAACTCTGCTTCCCCCACCCAACCCCTTTTATTAGACAAGGCTTTACTATGTAACCCTGGCTGTCTCGCAACTTCCTATAGAGACCAGTCTGGCCTTTCAAGTTGTGACAATCCTATTTCCTATTGTCTCTGCCTCCCTAGGCCTGGGACTCCAGGTCTACGACACCATACCTGATCTAAAAGAGGATGGGCATGCCGGGGCTCCTGCCACTGAAACAATCTCCAGATGCACTTTGTGCATCTGGCTTTACATAGGTACTGGGGAATTGAACCCAAGCCAGCAGGTCTTGCAAGCATCTTTAACAGCTGAGCCATTTCTCCAGCTCAAAAGCTGACTCTTAAAAAGGAGGAGGCAAGGGCTGGAGAGATGGCTCAGCAGTTTAGGCACTTGCCTGCAGAGCTGAAGAACCGGAGTTTGATTCCCCAGTACCCATGTAAAGCCAGATGCACAAAGTGGTACATGCCTCTGGAGTTCATTTGCAGTGGCTGGAGGTCCTGGCACGTCCATTCTGTCTGTCTCTCTTCTCTCTCTACTTGTAAATAAATAAAAATTATTTATTTTTTAAAAAAAGGCAAGCAACCGGGCGTGGTGGCACACACCTTTAATCCCAGTACTCAGGAGGCAGAGGTAGGAGGATTGCCTTGAGTTCAAGGCCACCCTGAGACTACATAGTGAATTCCAGGCCAGCCTGGATGAGAATGAGACCCTACCTTGAAAAACCAAAAAAAAAAAAAAAAAAAAAAGGCAAGCCAAATTGAATGAAATATTAGCACTGGGTGACTCATAGGTGAGGTGAACTCCTAGCACAGCCTTAATACTTTAATAACATAAGTCTCTCTTGCTCCAGTTTCTGATTAATCTAATTATCTTGGAAACCTTAGAATGGAGTTTTTACTGTTCATCACAGATACCTGGATATTTAAAATATTTTATTTATTCATTTTTCAAGCAGAGATACAGAGGGAGAGAGAGAGAGAGAGAGAGAGAGAGAGAGAGAGAGAGAGAGAGAGAGAGAGAGAGAAAGAGAGAGCACCAGAGCCACCACCTTGTGGGTCTGGCATATGTGGGTCCTGGGGAATTGAACCCCCGGGGCCTTAGGCACTGGAGGCAAGTGCCTTAACTGCTGAGCCATCTCCCCAGCCCCTGAATATTTAGTTTACCCCCAGGAAGGAGAATCTACTTTCCTCATTGAAGCCTCAGCTAGTTAGTTATATGTTAAATGAAGTCTATTGAATACCTGGAGTTAAAATATATACATAAAATTCAGGCTGAGAGAATGGCTTGGTGGTTATCAAGAGCACTTGCTGCTTAGACTTCAGACCCTGGAGATGGCTGGAGACCACCAAGTTCAACTCCCTAGAGCCCATGTTTTAAAAAAAAAAATCTGGGCGTGGCCATGGGGGGCAAGAATCGCTGGGGCTCCAGGTTGTGAGAGAGACCCTGTTTCAAAGAAATACATATACAGATGAGCCATATGGACATACTTGGGGACCATCAGCCTATCTGCCCAGTTGGCTTGAGCACCGATTCCCTTCTGGAGTGACATGTCAAAGCCGCAGCGTGGGTGCCCATCCGCAGACACGCTGCCCTGGAGCCACAGACGCGGCCGAGCAAGCTGCCCTCGGAGACCGCTTGCCTTCCGTGGAGACAGGACGCCATCTAGCACAGACTCTGGGAGCTGCAGAGGGGCTCCCACGAGGTAGAGATAAACCCCACGCTCCACGTAGGGTGGTCTAAAGGGGTCCATGAGCGTGCAGAGCGGTACCCACTTACTACAGAGGTAATGGAAAGCTTTGAGGCAGTTAGGGTGACTGGGACCCCAAAGTAAAGGCAGAAACGTCATTGGGCCTGCCCACTCTGCTTGGATGGAGATCAGAGAAGAATCCGGCTCCTTGTCTCTTGCCTAGCCTGTCTTTCCATGAGCAACCGGAGCCCCTCCCTGGGGTGGGATGAGAGGAGAGGCCTCTTTTACTACTATTCCTATTCAATCCTGGCATTTTGGTTGGTCAAGCGGAGCTAGCCCCTGGCCCAGACCAATCAGCTGTCTTCTTGGCTCACCTGAGCCAGAAGGTATGAATAGTTTGCCAGGGGAGGGCAAGCTCTCAGTCTGCCAGTTCATCACTTCTGAGCCCCCAGGTTCAGGTAAGCCCCCCCTTACCTCCACATGGGCTCTCTACCTCCTCCTGCCCTCCACATAGCAGAAGCTCTTTGCACTTTCTTTTCCTTCCTCTCCAACCCTCTTGTTACGTTTCTTCCAGGCCCACCCCACGGCCCCACGTGGGTGTATCCATTTTTCTTTTCTTGGTTTTGTACTTAATCAATAAATGTGGTCATTTAATAATTATCCTTCTCAGTCTTGTTGAGACAGAATAGGAGAAAGCTAGGCAGGCCTCATCCAGGGATAGAGGCCCAGAGGAATCCAGAAGATGCCAGACACCTGATTTCCCATCTTGGCACAAGAATGAACACTCCTAACTTGGATTAGAACTCGTGTCTGACATTGATCTACGACGCCCCCTGCTGTCCACAACTGAACATGGTATGATCTCAGCCCCACCCAGATATGGGTGCTCTATGATCCATCCTTCAGATCTAATAACAAATCAGATTTTTCCAGGCCTACCTGAACTAAACCTTATAAAGGTGACAGCCTGGTTGGTCTCTGTCTGTTTTCCCTGAGATCTCCATTTCCTGAGATTCTCTCTTCTTCCTCTAGTGTGGTCTGATCTTCCTCATGGGAGTCACAGTTCCCAGCCCCACTCAGCTGCATGGCTGGGTGGGGAAGGGAGACCTAACTCTATTTTTAAATGTCTCTTTAATGTCTCTCTGCTCTATCTGTCTGATGTTCTCTAATTTGCCATGTGTGAATTCCCACTGGGATCTGCCACGTGGATGCTCTCACAGGTTCGCAACCCCTCTAGATCTTTCCTCAAGGCTTTCCACATGTTCTCAGCTCCTTATGAACTTCATTTTCTAAGCCTCAGTTTCTCTCTAACTTCCATTTTTCTGAAATATGTTTTCGACATAAAAATGTTCCAGTCTTCCTTTCCAGGTCCTAATTCCCTTTAAATAAACTCCACAGATTGTGATTTCTCCCCAAATAAACTCAATTAATTTATAATTTCATCCTTCTTGATTCCATCTTTATTATTCTTCATTAAAGATTAGGAAAGAACCCAAAACTTGCGATTCATAAATCTGGGAAACCTTCCCACTCCAAAATTCCCACATCATTGTTTTATCCAATTCTTTGGTTCAAAGCGGACATGAACTCAGGGTTCAGGGTTTGAGGACTCTTTCCTGAACCCCAATACCCTGCAGCAGCTCCACAACCCAATGAGCTCCTCTCCAGGCCAAATCTGACCTGTGTTTGGGAGATGGACATGGTTTGCCTTCATCCATTTCTGCTGCTGGAACAAAACAGGTAGCTCACACTGGGTAACCTATGAGCCACAGGAATTTATTGCTTGTAATTTAGGAGGCCGGCAAGTCCAGGATAAAGGCACCAGCAGATTTGGTGCCTGGAGAGGGTTTTCTACTCCCTGAAAGATCTCTCTTTGCTATGTAACATGGCAGGAGGAAGAACCATCTCTCTGCAGCTTCTTTTAGACACATCTGCACACACACACCTGCACACTACTATCACTTAAGAGGACTCGACCCTCATATCCTAGCCACTCCAAAAGGCCCTGCTTCTCAGTACCAACACATGAATTTTTGGAAGTATACGGACATTCAGACTGTAGTGTGTGTAAGGTTAGGAAGTGACCGAGACCACTCTGAAGCAAGATGGACACTTTATTCAGAGAAGAGCACGAGCTGCCGGGCTATCTCGACAGGGGGGAGAAAAGCCACCTGGAATGGGCAGATTTGGGGACTATAAAGGGGAGGTGGGGGCCAGTCACATAGGCCCCAGGTGGTTCTGTAGATGGGGGAAGGAATGTCCCTCCAGCCTAACAGGCAGGCTTGATCTTGAATCCCTGTTGGGGTCTGGTTTTCAGAGTTTCCCACAGGAGAGACTGAGGCTCTTTGAGTGGGACTCCATGTTGGGGGGCTGAAATTTGGCCTAACAGTATGGTTTTTGTTTTACTTTTCTTTCGAGGTCGGGTCTTGCTGTAGCTCAGGCTGACCTAGGGAGTTTCAGGGTGGCCTCGAACTCATGGCAATTCTCCTACCTATGCCTCCTGAGTGCTGGGATTAAAGGGGTGTGCCACCATGCTCAACTGTCTGCCAACCTGAGTGCTAGTATTGCAGATAAGCATGCACCACCCCAGCCAAGCACAGCATTGTTAGAGGCACTAAAAGCACTGGATACAAATCTCAAAGGCACAATGGATACCCAGGAAAGACATGACAGCTCCCACCCTTCTTCCTCAGGGTTACCTTTCCCATAGGCAGCCAGGCACCGTCTTTCCTTCTGTGCTAGCCCAGATGTGTTCTGCTAACTCACAAACATGAACAGATTCGTTCCATATATAAATAGAAGCACTCTTCTTGCTTCACGATACATCTTTTCATGTCATGATTTATCTTGGAGAATGTTCCATATGGCAACACGTTGGGCTGCCTCATTCTTTCTGTGTACTGCAGGGTATTCATCCCACAGATGGCTGGACTATAACTCATCTAACTAGTCATTTGCTGATGAACTATTACTTCTCTTTTTTTCTGTAATAAATATTGACGGGGAGGTTGTTTTTGAAGAGTAAATGAAACTTTTTTGTGTGTCATCAACATTTGAAGTTATACAGAGTAAGGCCAGATGTGGTGGCTCATACCTGTAATCCCAGTACTTGGGAGACAGAGAGGTCAGAGGATTGCTGCAAGTTCAAGGTCAGCTTGATGTATATGGTGTGTTCCAGGCTGCCCAGGGCTACACAGCAAAGCCCTGTCCCCATAAAAATAAAAATAAATAAGCAAGTATAATGGGGTGAGCTGAGGATTAGAATTTAGATAATGCCTAGCAAAAATTCCAATGCACTCCCAAATTTAAGGAGTACCCGAATTCTTTTTTTTAAAATATTATTTATTTATTTATTTATTTGAGAAAGAGGGGGGGCACACTAGGGCCTCCAGCCATTGTAAATGAACTCCAGACACATGTGCCCTCTTGTGCATCTGGCTTTACATGGGCACTGGGGAATCGAACTCTGGTCCTTCTGCATTGCAGGGAAACACTTTAACCACTAAACCATCTCTTCAGCCCAGAGTACCTGAATTCTTGTCTACAAAGTTAAAGAGTTAAAATCATAGACAAACAAACATTAAGGTATAGTTGGAGACTTTATTTAAGGGAACATGGGGAGTTACAGAGTTCTCCAGCCACTAGTTTGGGGAGAATATATGGGAGAGATTTTAATAAAATCCGTGCTGTTCAGCTAAATAAGCAGCAGAAGAAAAGGTATCAGAGGGAAAGGTTTATGTGGAAAAGAATCCTGAGCTCCCCCTCACCCCAGCCTGAGGTGAGGGGCCTTACCTGGAAAAACTGCAGTCCTTCTTCTAGGATGCTGTCATGGTTTGATCCAGGTGTCCCCCACAAACAAATGAATGTGTTCTGATAGCTCGATCCTCAGCTGATGGCAGTTTGGGTTTTACAACCTCGATGAAGCTGTGTTGTTGGGGGCTGGCTTATGGGGGTTATAAGCCAGCTTCCCCTTGCCAGTATTTGGCACACCTTCCTGCCGCTGTTTCCAGTGCTGTGGCAGAGGTGCTGTCTACCCCTCTGCTCATGCCATCATTTTCCCTGCCAGGATGGAGTCTCCCCTCAAGTCCATAGGCCAAATAAACCCATTCCTCCACAAGCCGCTTTTGCTTGGGTTCTTTCTGCGCAGCAACTACAAAGCTGACCGCAACAGTTTTGGTACCAGGATGTGGGGTCATCTGTTGCTGCTAGAACTCTAATTCTGTGGCTTTGGCATTTTGGAATTGATATGCAGGAGGAATATTAACGGGTTTGAAATCTCAACCTAAGAGAAGCCTCACAGTGCTGTAAGTACACTGTGATGGATCATTCTGGTCAGAGTTTAAAGACCTGAATGTAATGAAAACTATGGACCGTGAGGTTTGGCTTAGGAGGGTGAGAAAGAACTTTGTCAGGACTATGCCAGAAGCAGTTGTGTGAAAGGCTTGCTGCGTTCCGTCTGCCTGTGTCCTGGGAACCTGTGCAGGGTTGCTTGACGTAAAGATGGACTGGTGTGAGCAGATGGAGATGACACAGAAAGAAAGATCTTTGGGTCGAAACTGCTGCCCGTTCACCTGCAATTGTTTGAGAGATTACAACCACTGAGATTGGGCCAGCTGGTCTGCATTGGAACAACAGGAAGAATGCGGACTCTTTGAAGTAAAGGGCCTGAATGCTTTGTTCCCCCCCTGGATTAACAAGTTGGTAGCCCACCTGGTTCTGTGGAGTATGGCAAATGGAAGAAGAGAGGGTCATTGGATTTGCAACACAGTTTTGTTTTTGAAAAAATGGTCATCGGCATGTGAAGCAGGTGTGCAAGGTTGCCTGCATGGAGCTGATGGAGCCATGAGGATGAACTGTGTGTTGCAATGGAGACCCAGTGAATTCAAGGACTATGGATGGGTGCCAAGGCGAGCTGCCAGCACCGGATGAAGTTTCCTGGACTGTGAGTAGCCGAGCTGGAGGGGCGGAATTGAATCTCCAAGAGAGTTGTGTTATTGGTTAGAATCATTGAACTTGGAGTTAAGAGATTGATGGTGCCCTGTTTGTTTAAAATCTTGTATTGGTCAATCTGTTTTTGCTGTGCCTCATGTTTTGCATTGTATGTTCTGTGCCATTATGGGTTTATTTTTGGTTTTATGGCTCAATTGAAAGCTGCGGGGACTTAAGAGTTGAGCTGAACACATTGTATTTGCATCATGTATGATTAGTTTGTGGGGGCCAGGGGCGGACTGTCATGGTTTGATCCAGGTGTCCCCCACAAACAAATGAATGTGTTCTGATAGGTCGATCCTTAGCTGATGGCAGTTTGGGTTTTACAACCTTGATGAAGCTGTGTTGTTGGGGGCGAGCTTATGGGGTTATAAGCCAGCTTCCCCTTGCCCGTATTTGGCACACCTTCCTGCCGCTGTTTGCAGTGCTGTGGTGGAGGAGATGTCCACCCCACTGCTCATGCCATCGTTTTCCCTGCCAGGATGAAGTCTCCCCTCGAGTCCGTAAGCCAAATAAACCCATTCCTCCACAAGCCGCTTTTGCTCGGGTTCTTTCTGTGCAGCAACTAAGAAGCTGACCACAACAGATGCGATGTGGAAAGGAGACTGGTCTTTGTCCTAGGCAAGCTTTTTAAAAGTTCCCCCATGTAAGTCAGAGAGACAGCTGATTGGTCTATACCTGACTAATCAGTTTTTGCATCTAGGTTTGGGCTCTGGCTAGAGACACCTCCCACCTAAGGAGAGGGGGGTCTATGGAGCTTTCCTGAACCGTCACACAAACAAATAAATAAATTACAGTAAAATGGTATCTACTCTTTTGGGTGTTTAGTTCTGAGTTTAGATATATGTATATAGTTGGGATGCAGGTTTTGGGGTTCAGGGGTGGTTCTCCCAGGCTGATGAACTTCAACCTTTGGGTCTTTTCCATTTGTCACGAGTGAACAAATTGAGAGCAGCCTGGAGTTGACAAGGCACAGGCACATATCTCACAAGCTCCCCCATTCTCCTGACCTGGCCAGTCCAGTTCAGGTTGGATTCGGGACTTTCCTTCGCCCCCTAGAGGCCAGACGTCGGGTGCTGACCCAAAGCAAATGGGTGTCACTGCATTTGGGAAGGAGCCGGGAGATGGCTTCAGACTCTCCTTGCCCCAGCGCGACAGGGTTGTTGGACCCAGCCTGGCTGTATACCTGAGAGCTAAGTTTTAATATGCATCCGGATGAGAGCCCCGAATGGTAGCTCATGCCTTTGTTCCTAGCACACCTGTGCCCTCCAGGAGGCAGGTGGGATGGCTGACAGCCCTAAATCCTGTTTACAAGTGCTAATAGGTTTTACTCCTGCTGGCTGTGTTCCTGTTTACTGAGCCCCCTTTGTGTAAGAGACAAGGCAATGCAACACATCCCTAGATTGTATATAAGGTTGGATGCTAAAATAAAGTTTTGAGATCTGCTTGGACACTTCTCCCGGCTGCGTGTGATTGTCCAGCCGCCACGCTCACCTTTCCTTGATTGAGCCAGGTCTCCTGCTGGCCAGAGAGACAGGCTCATTTAGCAGGGGGCCAGGTAACCAACATCTGGAGAAGCACCCGACACAGGGTGCCATCAGCAACCCAAGAGTGTCAAGGAAGCATCTCAGATCTTGGCTTTTTGGGTCAGTCTATATACTTTTTTAGCTCCTGCTGATATCACTTGTATACCTTATCAGTATTGACCAGACCTTACAGGAAAACCCAAGGTACTTTTCCACACACTCCAAATTTAAAATACATTTTAACTGTTGGATATATATATATATATATATATATATATATATATATATATATATATTATTTCCACATTTAAGCCATATTGTATCACTCTGTTACACTCCAACATATACTGATATATAATATATGGTAATAAACACTTTATACTTCAAGTTTCCTAAACATTCTCTTACTCTAGTAAGCTTTCCACACATTTAAAATGTAGCTTTAAAATATTTATTTAACACTTTAACAATATTAAATCCATCCTTTCACACTCAAAATACTTCCATACTTTACCCTCATTATTCTCAACATTCATAACTAAAATACTTCCACATTTTAACTTTATACCTACTATTTGAATAAATTTTTTTTTTTTTTTGGTTTTTCGAGGTAGGGTCTCACTATAGTCCAGGCTGACCTGGAATTCACTATGTAGCCTCAGGGTGGCCCTGAACTCACGGCAATCCTCCTACCTCTGCCTCCTGAGTGCTGGGATTAAAGGCGTGCACCACCACAACCAGCTGAATAAATTTCTTATACTTAACATTTCTTAAACTTAATATTTCAACCTTCAATTGTGTTTACTATTTCATTGCCCTTAATTATTATTTCAGTATACTCACACTGCATTATCATTTCATTATATACTTATTATATTGATACCATTTTAACAAAGAATTGAGAAAATGGAGCCCAAGAAGGGCAAATTATGAATTATTATGTTTCTTTTTGGGGGGGGTAAATTGTAATTATTTTTTATTGGAAAACAAATATGCAACTTGGAATGGATTTGAGGCAAATTGTGCCATAAGCAGATTTTCTTTAAGTGGCTAAACAAAGTTTAAAAAGCAAGTAACAGTAAAGAAAATGTCTCTGTGCTACAATACCAGCAGTACAAAAATATAGTGTATGAGTACCTGAATAATACACCCGTTTTGCAATGATGCAACTTTTTTTTTGTTTTTTTTTTTGATGCAACTTTTAAAAACGTATTGTTGACTGTTCATAGTAAGAGCAGAGTCACAGCTCCACACTCCAACAACATGCTGACAGTTTCTAAAAACTACTTTAAAAAGGCATAACCCAGACGTTCCCTCATTTGACTAACTCCATCTAAGTTCCGATGTGCAGAAGGGCTTAGATATATCCAGAGTAAGCCACATGCAACATGTTACTTGATCATTTTCTAAAATAAGGTCTAAGGACAAGGACAGTAAGATAAGGAAGAAAACATGAAGGAATGAAGTCCTAATTACTATAATGCATATTTTTGACAGTAGGGGTTAAGTTTTACAGATAAGTTACAAACAAAGAAAAGGCAAATAAACAATTTTGTACAAGAAATTTAACACATTCTGTACAAGTTCTTCACTTTGCTGTCATCATTTGTACAAATTCTTCATAGTTACTTGACCATCCCCATCAATATCTGCTTCCCTGGTCATTTCATCAACCTCTTCATCTGTTAACTTCTCTCCAAGATTTGTCATCACATGGCAAAGTTCTGCTGCACTAACATATCCATTGCCATCCTTATCAAACACACGGAATGCTTCTCTAATTTCTTCCTCACTGTCTGTGTCTTTCACTTTTCTTGCCATCATTGTCAGAAATTCAGGGAAGTCAATTGTGCCATTACTATCAGCATCTACTTCATTAATCACGTCCTGTAACTCTGCTTCTGTGGGGTTCTGCCTAAGAGACCTCATTATAGTTCCCAATTCCTTTGTTGTTATAGTTCCATCACCATCCTTGTCAAACAGTGAAAAGGCTTCTTTGAATTCTGCAATCTGCTCTTCGGCCAGTTGGTCAGCCAGGCTGCACAGGTACCAGCCTCCGAAAGCGAATGCACACATGACTGCTGGGCTTGCTGGCTGCACTCTGACTGCTGAATTATTAAGTTTCTTTAGTGATAAAGTATGAATTATAAAGTTTCTTGTGGGGGAATTAAGATCCAGGGAAGAGGCTAGATGAAAGACTCAAGCCAGAAAAGAATACTCCTCCTTGCCTGGCCGGAATGGGAGCAGAGAGATGAAGAGAATCTCCTTCACAGAGAAATCTCTGGGGTTAAAAGGGCTCCGGAGGAGGCTCATACAACCTCACGTGGAAGGCAAAAGGTAATCACCAAAAGATCCCCTTCACAAAAAAGACCAGGAAGGATAAAGAAAAATCATACATTTAACAAAGTAAGAAAGCACCCCAAAGCAAGGTACATGTAGAATGCAAGCAAGAAATTACCCAGGGGAAGGGAATGGCTCTGCACCCCTTCTGAGTGTGGGAGTTTAGGAGAGAGACCCCACACAATGTTGCCAAGCTCCTCCTTAACCCCTTCCCAGTCAGAGCTTTGCCTTGCCTCCTATAGGATCAAAATAGGTATTGTTAATTCTTGTTTCTTAAACATGTATGTACTTCTTCTGGTGCCTTTTTTTTTTCAATTCCAGACCCCCAATACCCTAACAGCAGTTAGGGTTATTTCTTCAGGGGGGGGATTGTAATAGTTCAGGCACTCTCCAGAGACACCCTCACCTTGAGTGGGAGGTGTCTAGCTAGAGCTAAAACCTAGATGCTAAAACTTATTGGTCAGGGATGACCCAACCACCTGTCTCTGTGCCCCCGTAGGGCAGCAAATACTGACTGATCAGTGAGTCCACCCTCTCTTCCTCACATGGCAGGCCAACAGAAGGGCTTCTTAATCTCCAGGCCTTAGAAAGGTCTAATGGCTGGGGTGAGGGAAGGCTCCAGATTTTTCCCACATGAACCTTTCCTTCTCATGATGGGAGCCCTCTGTTATCTTTTTTTCTGTTGCTTGTTTAGCTGAACAGCATAAACTCTCCATGGGTTCTCCCCACACTGGTGGCTGGAGAATTCTGTAACTCCTCATGTTCCCTTAAATAATAAAGTCTCCCACTATACCTTAATATCTTGTTGTCTATGATTTTAATTCTTTAACTTTGTAGACAAGAATTCAGGTACTCCTTAAATTTTGGGGTACACTGGAGTTTTTGCTGGGCATTATCTAAATTCTAACCCCCCAGCTCACCCTGCTTCATGAGGAAGTTTGGCCCATGTGGTTAGGCCCCTGATCTGGGGCAAGGGGAATTTGGGTCTCAACCCCTGAACCTTAAATTCTTATCTCAAGTACACCAAAGAATTGATGACCCAGACAGAGAGAGTGTTTTAAGCAAACACCACACTTTAAACATATTTAAACATCAAACATGACCAGGATAAAAGGGAAGGAAAAGAAGGGGAACAAAGGTGAAGGTGACCCACTGCCACGTGGCCTGATGAAAAGACCATCAGAAAAAGAAAAAAGGATAAAAAGAGCATGCTTTTAAAGAGAATAAGGAAAGAGAATCCATGGTAAAGGTACACATCTCCTTACCCTACTATAAAACCCCTTTGTAACCAGGCCAATGCTTCATCTATGCTTGACCCATCAGCGTAAATTCCTAAATTCATAATAATAACAAATAAAACTCCACTCTCCTCTTGATGTTATGGCTTTGTTTGTCATGGGGAATTTCTACAACATATCCAAAACATCCTTGGGTCTCCATTGCAAACCATGGTCCATCTTCTAATGGCTTCACTGATTGATTAGGGGCTTCATGCCCTGTTCTGAATCTCAGCAGCAGCTCCTGGAACCATGTGCACTTCATGACCCAATCCATGCATGCATTTCTCATGCTTCCAAAAGTAAAACTAAGTATGCAGGACAGAGCCATGTTGTTAATTCAGAAATGAAATAAATTGTGACCTTGAAGAGCAGGTTCCTTCCTTCTAGCTATCTCTGTCCAAAAGATTTACAGTGTATCATTCATTCCTTCCTGGGTGGAAACAACTCAGGCATCCTTTCTATTGTTTCAATGTAGAGCAGTTAGGCTATCTTCTTTAGGATTGCGAATGTGTTGACAATAGCAGCTTCAGTAACCTAACTCTACTCTCTGTGCCAGTAGTTAAAACTTACCTTAAATCTTAAAATTCTCAGTTCCATATTGTTAGCCAAGCACATCAGTCCATTATTTAAATTCAACCTTGATCAAACTCTCTGGGCATGGGCAGTAGAACACATCTACCACTTATTCCAAAACACAGTTCCAATAAAATTCTCTGCAGTCTCTCCTTCCCCTTAGAAAGTTCATAAGCCAAGCCTCCAAATGCAAATTCTTTCTGCACTTAACATTTTCAAATTTTCACCAGAAAAGTCCATAAAACTTGGATTACCACTCTGGAAGGCATCTTCAGTTGCAACTACCAAATCTGTGTTAATTCCACCAGCACACAAATTTCAAAAAAACTGTCATCATCAGCTCACGTGCTGCTGGGATGAATCTCCAAACCAGGCACAGTTATGGAAGTGTAAGGACTGAGCTGGAAGTTAGAATTTAGATAATGCCCACCAGAAATTCCAATGCAACCTAAATTTTTTAAAGGAAAGGTTTCTTTTTAAAAATATTTTACTTATTCATTTTCAAGCAGAGATGAGAGAGAGAGAGAGAGCGCACCAGGGCCACCACCTTGTGGGTCTGGCTTATGTGGGTCCTGGGGAATTGAACCCAGGGCCTTAGGTACTGGAGGCAAGTGCCGTAACCGCTGAGCCATCTCCCCAGCCCTGCACCCTAAAATTTAAGCAGTACCTGAATTCTTGTCTACAAAGTTAAATAATTAAAATCGTACACAACAAGATATTAAGGTATAGCAACAAGATTATGATGGGTCAGGCGCCTGCAGGGACCACCCCTCCCCTTGAGTGGGAGGTGTCTAGTTAGAGCTACAACCTAGGTGCTAAAACTGATTGGTCAAATATGAACCAATCAGCTGTCTCTCTGACTCACCTGGGGAGAACTTAAATTAACTTCCTTAGAGGAAGCTGGTCTCTTTCCCCACATGGCCTGCCGCAGAAGAATCTCTGAATTTCCAGGCCTTAGGAAGGTAAGGCCTACCCCCACCCCAGCCATTGGCTCCAGACTTTTTCCCTCATGAACTTCTCCTTCTCATGATAGGAGTTCTCTATTATCTTCTCTTCTGCTGCTTATTTAGCTGAACAACTTAAGTTCTGTTAGACTCTCCACGTGTTCTCCCCACACTGGTGGCTGGAGAACTCTGTAACTTCCCACGTGGTGACTGGGAGGCTTCCCCATCCAATTCCCTTTCTCCTTAACTAATTAATTAGGATAAATGTGTGATAAGATTTATTTCTGTCCCTGTGTATAATGTATAAATCTTTTGCATTAGAGGACAGGAAGGGGGTGGGGAATTCAACCGTTAGAAAAACAAATATAACTGTGCCAGCCTTTCCCCATATCATAACTGGAGGTCCGCACCGAGGTCTAAATCATTTTTAATTTCCACATTTATTCTAATTTTTAACTTTAAGAGAATAAAAATGTTTCCTTTCTGATGCTTTTGCGGGATGGGGGGGGGAGCCCTGAGGCAAGGGGTATGGAATGCTGCAGCTTCTTAGAGACCACATGGGAAGCCCCTGGATGGGACACTAAGTACAAAATGTCTCACTGCAGGACGAGTGACCTGGGACATCCAGGCACTATGCTCTGCATTCGCTGGCAGGAGTAAGGCAGGGAGTTACCCTAACACACAGCCGCTGCAGGCACTCAGCGCCCTGGGCTTTATGCTCGGACTCTCTGCAGCCAAACTCAAGGCCATATGGCTGCTAGGAAATGCCAGCAGGATGGAGATCTAAATTCAAAAACAGTGGAGCCATGATTTTATAATTCTGTAGTCTCAAGTAAATAAATGAAATTTTTAAAAAGATGGCTAATTTGGGGGGAGGGGCTGGGGATGTAGCTCAGTTGGTAGACTGCTTGCCAAGCATGCACAAAGCCCTGGGTTCGATCCCAGCACCATATAAACCAGGTATGGTGATGTACATCTATAATCCCAGCACTCAGAGGTGGAGGCAGGAAGGAAGATCAGAAGTTCAGGGTCATCCTCAAATACACAGCAAGTTCATGAGCAGCCTAGGCCACATGAGATCCTATCTCAATAATAATAATAATAATAATAATAATAATAATAATAATAAAAAATGCAGAGCTGGGAAACTTCTTAGCAAGAACACTTGCATTGTAAGCATAAGGAGCTGGATTTTATCCCCAGCACCCACATAAAAAGCCAGGTATGGCTGTGCATGCCTCTAACCCCAGTAAGAGAGACCCTGTCTCAAAAAAATAAGATGGGAGAGGTTGCTTGAAAGATGGCTCACAATGAGACAGAAACCAATGATTTCGACACAAAGACCTCTAAGCTCACAACCTTAAAGCAAACTTATTACTCATCCACCACGACTCAGGGAACTATGCGGAAGAGGGGGCGGAAAGATTGTAAGAGCCGTGGTGGGGGAGATTATCCAGAGGCATGGCCAGGAGAACCTGGCTGAATACTAGGCTATCCATGGTCCCCTGTC